>BMAC01000195.1:1744203-1758129 GCA_014905375.1 Phtheirospermum japonicum
GTGGGGTATACTCCTCCTGAGCGAAAATTTTCTCAACTAAAGTATTCTCGTGCTAATGAGGTGAGTAAAACTTCTTCCCCTAGGGAGATTGAGTTCGAAAAGGCCCTAGTGGCTTTGGAGGCTCAAATTTCAAAGTTGTTTAAGCCAATCCCGAATCCTCCTTGTGCATGGTGTGGAACGTGTGGTCATGATACCAAGTCTTTCCCTTCAATCTCCTCATTCAATATGACGATGCGTCACTAGGAGGAAGTGTATGGGAGTCATGGATATCAAGCGGGACCCGATTGTGCTATACCATCATTTGCTCCACCGCCGACTCATACTCTTCTTGTTACTTCTCATGTGGGCCCATTTCGTCTGACTTTCCCGGTGATGGCTCTCACCCCACCTCCCAATCCGGATCTCTTGGACATTACGCGACAATTGCCAAGTCCACCTTCGCATAATCATAAGGCCGCGATCCTTGATAAGTGTGGGGTAGTTGATAATACGATTGTCTCGCCATCAAAAGAGGATGTGGTTTAGATTCCGAGTGTTCTTACTCCTCTTGCCCCCACACCTTATCTTTCAAAAGACTCTTATGAATATTGGTTACATATGAACATGATCAAAACTTTGGTCGAACGAGTCTATATGGAGGAAAGGAACAATGGGGAGGTGGTTATCCCGGAAGTCTATATTAAGAGTCGTTGTGAGAATAATGAGCCCCTTGTTCTTAACGAAGAATCTATTGTGCTTTAACGTACCCAAGATTTGTGTGAAAAAGATTGTTTATGTGTCTTTGAGGGCAATGACGACTTTTTAGAGGGGGAGGTGGATGTTGGGAGAGAAAAGCTTGACGACTATCTTGAGGGGATTGTGGAATTGTTCGGATTAACCCCCAATGAAGATGAGAGGAGGCACATGCCCGAGAGCCCCCTCCATCTCCCCTCAAGCGCGTCTATTTGGAGAAAGAGGGGAGCAAGCCGATTATCATCTTTGCAAATTCGGACCGAGAGGAAGAGGAGGGGTCGATTGAAGAGCTTAAAATTTGTAAGGGTGCGAATTGTTGGAGACCCGGAGTTAATAAGGGAGCTAGCCCTTGGATTTACTTGCATAAACTCGTCTTGGAGGATGATGCCAAACCACCTCAAAGGCATTTGAATCTAAAGTTTAGGGAGATAGTGGAAGATGAGAAGATGATCGAGGACGAAAAAAGAAAGTTATTGGCCACGAGGATAAAACGGGATGTAGGATGTTGATCGAGTTTTAGAAGTTTCATGCGGCCACCAAGAAAGATCGTTTCCCTCCCTCGTTTATCGACCACATGATGGATAAGCTAGTCGGCCATTACTCCTTTTGTTTTTTGGATGAGTCATCGGGTCACTTCAAAACCACAATTCCACCCGAGGATATACCCATGACAACTCCTACTTGCCCGATTGGAACACTAGCCGACCACTATTCCTATCGATTCCTAGATGAGTTATCGGGCCACTACAAAACTACCATTCCACCCGAACATCGAGCCGAGATGACCTTTAGAACGCTTGCTTTTCAATGACTTTTATTTGGGCATTGCAATGCCCCAAGAACGTTCCAAAGAGTGGATCCTCCCGACATGGAAGATATTATTTTGGTGGATCCTCCCATTCTCTTTCCACCTTGACCAAAAAGGGAGTTCATCAAGCTAGTGACGTAAAACAAGCGCTTCTTGGGAGGCAACCCATGTTCTTTTTGTTTATTTCTTTTATTTAAACATTTCTTACTTTCTTTCTTTCTTATTACAAAAATCCAAAAACATACGAAAAATGGAAAAATAAAAAAAATTGATATCTTTTGGTTCTTTTTAAACCTTTTTTTGTTTTCTTTTGAATTATGTATTATTTTCTTGTGTTTTTGACTTAGTGTGATTTTCCATTTTAGTATTTTGCTTTCCGACTCCAACCTTGGCCGAATTGATAAGCTAGTAGCGTTCATGGATCCGGGAGACACAAGCCACGCTCGGTTATCGCTTGGATTGCTTGGATGCTTAAGTGGATCCCACCGAGCTCGACCCAAACTTGCTCGGTTTAGGAAGCTTCTATCTCACCCTCTTACTTGTTTTTCATTAAAATGCAATGAGGGCATTCCATGGTTTAAGTGTGGGGTGGGTAGGTGGTTAGGGTCCGAATGTCACAAAGCATGATTTGTCTTTGTTAACTCGAGCCTTGGCGAAGTGACGCTTACTATTTGCGCATTTATATGGTTGAGTAATTTTTGTGTCTTTTGTGTCTTTATTAAATTGTTGAGCAATTACCAAATGCTTGAAGTTTGAATAGTTTACTTGTCGGTTTTTACATATTTATGCCTTCTTATGTAAGGAGTTGAATTTTGTACTTCGTCCAAAACCCGCCTATATATATATATATATATATATATATATAATCAGCATTTACTCATGAAAAGATTGTAAAGCTCTAAAAGCTCTTTTGATGTTGTTTCCAAAACCCGGTGCAAACTAGTAAGTAGCCTTGTGTGAATTATCGGTTTTGCTTGCATTTTTATGGAAATTGCATTGAGGAGGCTTGATTTTGCTCGTACATGATTGAATTTAGAAATGACCTCGAGGCACATATATCACCCTTTTTCCGGCCATATCCAAATATATAAAGCTACTTAAAAATATCCCAAATGAGCCCCCTTGAGCCCTATACCCCAGTTTCTTGTTAGCCGAGCTCGATTTTTAGATCTTATATCTTCATAAATTATGAGGTGAGAGTGTATGTTGTTAGTTGACTCGAAATGTGAGGGAAATCGATTGTGGGTTTCGGGTTTTGAGTTGCTTATACATAAAAAAAAAAAAAAGAAGAAGAAGAAGAAGAAGAAGAAAAGAAAAGAAGAAGAAGAGAAGAAGAAGAAGAAGAAGAAGAAGAAGGAAGAAGAAGAGAAGAAGAAGAGGAAGAGGAAGAGGAAGAGGAAGAGAAGAGGAAGAGGAGAGGAAAGGAAGAAGAAGAAGACTCCAACACAAATCACGAAAAGTGATAAAGCGTGCGTTCAAGTGAAAAGCCTAATTTAAAGGCTAAGTATAGTAAAAAGAAGCGAGTTCAAAAAGCTTCTAAGTGTTGTGAAATAAAATTCGGGAAAAGTGTGTCAGTGTGCAAAAGGGTTTAGAATGAAAATTTGGTAATTTGGGAAGGGGGAAGCGATCATAAGCTTTGGGTTTTAGAAATTTAGGGTTTCATGTGTTATTGATCACGTTTGATCGTGAGTAAGCCACTATATCCAAATATTCCATACCTTACAAAGAGCCATAATTACAACCTAAAATAAAGACCTCGTTCGATTCTTGTTTGATCATGTACAATGGGTGATTTTGAGTTTCTAATTTGTGAAATCTTGACGAGGTGCATGCATTGTCCGATTCGAGCGTATACACGTCCCAATATAACAAAACACTTGAGTGAATTAAGCGAACACCCTAAAAATTCCATTTATAAGGAAGTCATCTAATTTGGTTTTCAATTGAGAAAGAGTAATACGAGAAATGCTTGACGATAACGAGTTTATGTTGATACTTTCATCATATTAAATAGGATAAGCACAAGGATTTTTCTTTTTGCACAATGTTCATTGCATGTACATTCTCGATTCTTTTCGTTGTTCGAGGACGAACAAACCGATAAGTGTGGGGTGGTTGTTTTGACATGTAATTGTGGTGTTTTTCTCGTGTTTTTAATTAGATTTTTATGTTGTTTATAGTAGTTTTGAGTCGAGTTTCATTAAGTTATTAGGTTATTTTCTTGTTTTGTTGCCTTTTGTGTTTCTCTTTAATTTCATACTTAATATGGTTAAATGGGCTCAATTAATTTGTGAATGGGTGTTATGTTTACTAGATATTAACAAGAAATCAAAAAGAAGGTGAAATGGGACCTTGACGCACGCTTTGACGCGAGCCAAGGCCCGCCCGCGTGCAACTACTCGGCAGCTGCCGAGCGTGGTCGGCCACTTCCGCCCAGGCTGCCGAGAGCGCCGAGCCCTGCCAAGAGAACTGAGCCCTGTCGAGAACACCTGCCGAGAGTCGTCGAGAGTTGCCGACGCCTGCGCGCCACACTTGCCGAGAGCTTTCGATCGACTGCCGAGAGCTGTCGATCGACTGCCCAGCATTTGAATCGACTGCTCGACAGTGTGCTTTCGCCCACGCCCGTCAAGCCGAAGGTAGTCAATCGACTGCCACCGTCGAGAGCTGCCGAGCACGCCCGCCGACACGCACAGCGCCCAACCATGCCCGCATGTGCCTGCCGAGACCTGCCGGGCCTTGCCGCCCAGTTCCGCCAAGTTTCGCCCAGCGCCAAGCTTAGATCGGCCATTGCTGAGCCAATCGAGCCAAACTCGACCCAAATGGTCTAAAATTACCATTTTGGATCAAATTTGGTCAAACATGGGAAATCGAATCTTATAAGGCTTAATTAACCCATTTACCCCTAATTAAACCTATTGAAAATAGAAACCAACTCTCATTTTTGCAAGACACCTCCTCCCAATCCATGCTTCGGTTTGGGACTTAATTTTCTCTCTATAGTTCGTAGATTTTAATTTTCAAGCAACTCCTTGGGTTTGTAAGCTCAAGTAGAATTTAAGTACTCCCTTGGATTTTATTTTGATTGTAATTTCATTCAAGCTTTTGGATTATCTTCTTAATTCAATTAAGTTTTCTTTAATTTGCATGCTTGTTCTTCATTTTGTGAATTTTGCCTTACCTCATAGATTAATTGTTAGGTCTTGTGAATCGACCATGGAATCTAGGTGAGTGACACATCTAGATCATAGGTCGAGTCCTTGATTGTTTTTATTTTGATTATTTCATATGCTTATGCTTGTTCTTCAATTTATGCTTTTTGCCTTAGATATTGGAATTGGAGTTTGATCTTGTGAATTAGATATGGAATCAAGGTGAGTGACACACCAAGATCATAGATCGAGTCTCGGATCGTTTTTATTTTGAGTTTTTCATGTGCTTTATTTTGGTTTTTATTTCCATGCATGGTTTTATGTTAAATCCTAGATCTACTCTTTTTTTGTTGATATTTCTTGTAAAGTTTTTAACTTTCACGTCAACTTTTGTTGCTCTTTCTATTGGTGCTTTCAATTTTCGTTATTTTGCATTATTTGAGTTTTTATGCATAGTTGTACCTTAGGCTTTCATGCTTGTACTTGGTGAAATATTGCATTTTATTGCTTATTTTTATTATTGCTTGCAATTTCCATAAGGCACACGCTCGAGGCATCCGACCAACTTGCATTTACTTTCATTTTGTTTCCTTTATTTGCTTTAATTTCGTCTATTTTTCCCCTCTATGTTCCCAAGCTAAAAACACGTTGATCCTTACAATCAAATCGAATTATGATAATACCAAGCCATGAACCCCTTGATATATTCATCACCACTAAAATTACACTTTCATCATCCAATCCGGTGTTATTCTAAACTTGTGATATTTCTGGCATTTTTGTTGAAGAAATTCAATTGTCGTAAACTTGACATTTATACATTAGGTAATCCAAAAGTTTGTTTATTCATGAATTTATTTTTTGTTTTAAGTTCTTGATTATTTTGGATATTTTAAATAAAAAATAGGATTATGATAATAATTAAAAAAAATAAAGATTTTTTACAAAAGACTGAGGGTTTAGAACACCTTTGATATTGCTAAGGGGGATATTGCACTCGGTATTACTGATGGCACATTTTCCCTCATTATTTTCAATTGGACTATTGCCCTCGTCATTATCGATGGCTATCCAGTTTGAGGCTCAGGTGATTTACCGAAGAAACCACCATTCGGTAAATCCATCGGGATGGTTACCGAGGGTGTTCCCCCTTTTTAGAAAATACTGATGAGGCATTTACCGAGGGAAAAATGCCCTTGGTAATCATATGACCATGGGGTTTTTTGCCATTACCGACAGATTTCCCCTCGGTAAAACACTATTTTTATAGTCTCAAGAGTTCTGTGTTTAACCAATTTTATCTTTGTTTGTTACATATACGTAGACATAGATTGCGTGGTTTCCATCTTGAATAAGAACTAGACAGTCTAAGATTTTTATTTCAGAGTCTATTTTAAATTAGTTATTGAATTATTCGCAAATAAATTTAATTTATTTGAGAATATGGTTATCGATGTAGTTGCGGATGTCTCTGCTCATCCTACGTCGCATTAATGGGGAGCTTATCCATCTTCGAGTGTTGCCTTGCCTACTGGACTTTGTGATGAAGATGATGATGGATGGAGTTTGATTTCAAAACTGTTGTTATGAAGAATCTAACTGATTCTACTTCTGAGTTTAATGATATCTTTCCATAAGAGATGTTTTATGTTTCTTTTGATAAACTATGTTTAATGTTTATTATTTTGCTTATCATAAACTATATATTATTTAAGATTCTAAGATATTATCTCATTTTATTATATTATATATATATCTACAATATATTGTGTATATTTCCTTCCTTGTAATAGATTTCGTTTTTATATGTAGTATATTTTTAGGACACTAGAGATTTTATCTTATTTCCTAACTAATGATATTTACTTATTTTATTTTGTATACATCATTTTTTTTATTTTGTAGTTCTCTTATACAAGTAAGGTACGCCTATATAAAGTTGAGGGACTGCTCAAAACTGAATGCACGCTTTTCAGAGAGATTAACCGAAGAAAAATCGATTGACAACAAACTTTATTCTTGCTGTAGTTTTTTCCTGAAAACGGATGTGATTGTGAATGCCAACACCATATGACATAACATTATACAACCAGAATTATTTTCTTCCTTAGTTTTTAATGTTTTCCTGAAGATCCAATCATGTGTTTGTGAATCTTAGATTTTGGTAGAGTTATACTGATTTAGATCATATCTACTCTTAAGGAGTATTTTAATTCATATTTTCTTAGTAGATTACCACTTTTATAATTATTGAAATGCAAATTTTATTAGTAAATATTCTCACCTTGTTGGCTCGACTATAAGAATAATTTTTTTCGTATAATCAAAAGTTTATGCATGTGTCTTTTAATTTCTGCTGCTATTTATTTTATACTCTTTACAACACACATTTTATTTTAACTAAAATTTTTAATCGAGGTCTACTATTCTTTCAAGTGGTATCAGAGCCAGTACTTGATTTTACTTAGTGTCGATCCTCTTTTGCAAACTTATGGATTCATAGTCGGGTGGGTACAGTACCTGTCCCCCAATCCTTGATGGATCAAACTTTAGAACTTGGAAAGTCAAGATGCGTGCCTACATCAAAATCAATTGATGAACGGGCATGGCGTATGGTCCTTAACAAGTGGACACCTCCACAAATCATTGATGTGGATGGTAGTCGGAATTTGAAGGCCCTCCATGCTAGTTTTTGCTCTTTAAACTCTAACATGTTTCGAGTTGTGACAAGTTTCGAGTCTGAAAAAGAGCCTTAGGATGCGTTTCAACTCCATTGTGAAGGCTTTAATTTTCAAAACCAATTTTTAATGATGTCACTCATAACACCACAACTTTAAGAACTCAAGGAAATTCAAACTTCGTGAAAAAAATTCTTAACTATAAAACTATTGATTCCTTGAGAAATATTGCAAGTTATGGGATTGTTCTATGTGTTAACGAGTGTCATTCTTCACAAAACTATTCTGGTTATTCAACAAGTGGCTATGAATCAAAATTATTGTAGGAACTGAAGTGTAGTTTTTCGTGGTTCAAAATATTTGAAAGTTCATTTGGCTCGGTATTATTGGAATTCGATTCCATTATGAGTTTCAATGTGTTTCAAGCTTGGAAAATGAAAGAAAAATACAAATATAGCAATTAAAATATCTAACTATCCTAGGAATTGAAAGTGCAAGTTGGTCGGATGCCTCGTCGTATGCCTCAATAAGTAAATGCAGGCAAGTAATGAAAATAAGCAAGAAAATGCAAAGTTTCACCAAGTACAAGCATGCATGCACAAGGTACAACTATGCATAAAAACTCAAATAAAGCAAATTAGCAAAAATTGAAAGCATGGATGTAAAGACCAATGGAAATTAACAAGAAATTTCAAAATTTTAAGGAAAATAACAAGCAACAAAGAGTAGATCTAAGATTCAAACTAAAACTATGCATGAAAACTAAATTGCAAATAAAGCATATGAAAAACTTAAAATCATGACGATCCAAGACCCGATCTACAATCTAAATGTGTCACTCATCTATTATTCATCACCAAATCATAAGTTTCATCATGAATTCAAGTAGCTAAGACAAAAAGCATGAAATGAAGAAAAATGCATGAAACATATGAAATTAAACGATCTAGGCCTCAATCTATGATCTAGATGTGTCACTCAACTAGGATTCATGGAGATTCACAAGATCAAGCACAACTTCTAATACCTAAGGCAAAAAGCATAAAACAAATGAAGAACAAAGCATGAAATTAAAAGAAAGCTTACTAAAATTAAATGGAGAATCCAAAAGCTTGATTGAAATTGCAAGGAATTAAAAATCCAAGGGAGTACTTGAATCCTTCTTGAGCTTACAAACCCAAGGCAAAGCTTGAAAATTAAATCTAGAGAGAGAAATTAAGTCCCAAACCCAAGCTTGGGTTGGGAGGAGGTGTTTTACAAAATGAAAGAGAGGTTCTATTTATACAAGTTAATTAGGGGTAAATGGGTCAATTATGACATATGAGCTTGGATTTCCATGCATTGACCAAATTTGACCCAAAATGGTCAAAATAGACCATTTGGGTCGAGTTGGGCTCGATTGGCTCGGCAAAATTGCAAGGTGGCTCGGAGATGGGCGAGATGGCTCGGTCGTGGTCGGCAGCTGTCGGCAGGCATGGCGAGCGGGACTCGGCAGCTCTCGGCGGCACTCGGCAGGCATGCGCGCAGTCGATCGACTGGCTCGGAAGTCGATCGACTGCTCTCGGCAGGATGGCCACTCTCTGGAAAGCAGTCGAGCCAGCCCTCGGCAGTCGATCGACAGCGCTCGGCAGCTCTCGGCAGCGTCGCAGCGTGGGCGGACATGCTCGGCAGCTCTCGGCAGCGTCGGCAGGCGTGGCGGACATGCTCGGCAGCTCTCGGCAGTTGCGCGGGGCCTTGCCGGGCGGGACTCGCAGCTGCGCGCGGGACTAGGCGGGCGTGGCGGCAGCGCTCGCAGCGGCCGAGCAGCTGTGCGCGGACTCGCCTTGGCCTCGAGCCAAGGGCCAATTTTCACCTTCTTTTTGCCTTCTTGTCAAAACCTAACACAAATAAACCCCATCCACAAATTAGTTGAACTCATTTAACCATTTTAAGTATAAAATCAACAAGAAACACGAAAAGAACAACAAAACGAGAAAACAAGTGAAAACCTAACAAAACTCGACTAAAAAACTACTAAAATTAACATAAAATCCTAATTAAAAACACTAGAACAAACACCACAATTACATGCAAAACAACTACCCCACACTTATCGGTTTGTTCGTCCTCGAACAACGAAAAGAATCGAGAGTGTACATGCAATGAACATTATGTAAAAAGAAAATCCTTGTGCTTATCCTTATTTAATATGATGGAAGTATCAACAAAACTCGCTATCGTCAAGCATTGCTCGTATTACTCTTTCTCAAATGCAAGCCAAATCGATGACTTCCTCACAAATGGAAATTTGAGGGTATTCGCTCAATTCGCTCAAGTGTTTGATATGGGACGTGTATACGCTCGAATCGGACAATGCATGCACTCGTCAAGATTTCACAAATCGGACGCTCAAAATTGCTCATAGTACATGACCAAACAAGAATCGAAAGAGGTCTTTATTATGGGTTGTAATGTTGGCTCTTTGGTAAGGTATGGAATATATGGATATAGTGGCTAACACACGATCAAACGTGATCAATAACACACAAAATCCTAACTTTTAAAACCCGAAGCTTATGATCGCTTCACCTTTCCCAATTCACCAATCTTTCAATCGAAACCCTTTTCATACATTTTCACGCTTTCCCGACTTTATTCTTCACAACACGTAGAAGCTTTTTTTTGAATTTGCTTCTTTTCACTAGACTTAGCCCTTTTTGAATTAGGCTTTATACTTGAACGCTCGCTTTATCACTTTTCGTGATTTGTGTTGGAGTTTTATTCCCTTTTTTTTTTTTTTTTTTTTTGTATAAGCAACTCAAAACCCAAAACCCCTCAATCGATTTCCCTCACATTTCTCGTCAACTAACAATAAACTCTCTCACCTCACGATTTGCAAAGATACAAGAGCTAAAATCGAGCTCGGCTAACAAGAAACGGGATAAAGGCTCAAAGGGGCTCGTTTGGGATTTTTAAGTAGCTTACATATATGAATATGGACGAAACAAGGGTGATATATGTGCCTCGAGGTCATTTTCGAATTCAATCATGTACGAGCAAAATCAAACCTCCTCAATGCAATTTCCATAAAAAAAATGCTAGCAAGCTGATAAATCACACAAGGCTACTCACTAGTTAGCACCGAATTTGGGAGCAAAATCAAAAGAGCTTTTAGAGTTTTGCAATCTTTTCACGAGAAAATGTTGATTATATATATATATAGGCGGGTTTGGACGAAGCACAAAAATTCAACCCTTCACACAAGAGGCCATAAACATGCAAAAACCCGACAAGTAAACTATTCAAACTTTCAAGCATGTGGAGTTGTTCAACAATGTAATAACGACTCAAAAGACACAAAAATCGACTTAACCATATAAAAGCGCAAATAGTAAGCGTCACTTCGCCAAGAATGCGTCACTTCGCCAAGGCTCGAGTTAAGAACTACAAAACATGCTTTTCGAAACCCGGACCCTAACCACCTACCCACCCCACACTTAAACCATGCATTACCCGCATTTTAATGAGAACCAAGTAAAAGGAGGGTGAATAGAAACTTCCTTAACCGAGCGAGTTTGAGTCGAGCTCGGTAGGGTCCACCTAAGCATCTAAGCAATCCAAGCAAAAATCGAGCATGGCTAGTAACTCCCGGCTTCATGAATGCTACTAACTTATCAAATCGCCCAATGGTTGAAGTCGAAAAACCAAATCTAGAAAGAAAATCACACGAAATTAAAAACTCAGTATGTACACGAATCATAACAAAATATATTTTTTTATTTTTCAATTTTTAAATGTTTTTGGATTTTTGGATTTTTGAATGTTTTTGGGTTTTTCAATAAAAGAAAGAAAGGAAGAAAGAAATGGAAAGAACTTGGGTTGCCTCCCAAGAAGCGCTTATTTTACGTCACTAGCTTGACGTACTCCCTTTTTGATCAAGGTGGGAATATAATGGGAGGGTACACCAACAAAATCTCCTCCTTGTCGGGAGGATCCACTCTTTGGAATGTCCTTGGCGCATTGCATAGCTCATATAAGATCCGCCAAATAGCAAACGTTCCGAGCGGACAATCGACATTCGTCTCGGCTAGGTCCTCGGGTGGAATGGTGATCTTAAAGTGACCCGAAGACTCATCAAAGAAACGATAGGAGTAATGGCCGGCTAGCTTCTTCAACCTTTGATCGACAAAAGAGGGAGGGAAATGATCTCTCTTGGTAGCCATTCTTAACTTTTTAAAATCGATCAACGTCCTCCAACCCATTGTAGCCCTCGTGGCCAACAATCCTCCTTCTTCATCCTCAAGAGCTAACAATCCGCTCTTCTTGGGCACCAAATCAATGGGCTTCACCCACTCGCTTTCAGAAATCGCAAACATCAAGCCCTCCAATAACCACCTCCAAATCCCGATTTTCACTATCTCTATACGGGGGCTAACTCCCAGTCTCCAACCAATATCCCCCTTAAGAATTTTAAGCACATCAACCAACCTCTCTTCCTTCTCTTGGCCCGAATTTTCAAAGATAATAATTGGCTTGCTCACCTCTTTCTCCTCAAGATAATCATCAAGCTTCACAATCTCATCATCAACAATCTCCACCCCAAGCGAATCTTCAAATTCTCCAGTCATATCACCAATAACCCCCACCTCCCCCTCTAAAAAGTCGTCGTTGCCCTCAACGACACATTGAGAATCATCTCCACACAAAACAAAGTCAAATAGAGGAACAACGGGCTCATCAAGAAGAACAAGGGGCATATCCTCKCAACACCCCTCTATATCGACAARCGGGCCAACCACGTCCTCATTAATCCAATTCTCAYTATAAACCCGTTCGACCTTGTCCTTGACGAATTRCATATATYCCCATTCTTCACAAGACTCTTTTGAAGTAAAGGGCAAAGGATCAAGAGAGTTAAAATCATCCGAAAATGAAAACAAGTCCTCTTCCGARGGRGAGTCAACCAAATCAAGTACCCCACACTTATCGGGGAATGTGATCGGAGGGATAGGGGAAGGTGGACTTGAGAATTGGCTTGTAATGGCCCATGGATCCGGATCGGGAGGTGGAGTAGTAGAAATCACCGGGATATTCGGATGATAAGGGCCCACATGAGGAGTACAAACCGGATAATGAGACGGCGGTGGAGCAAAAGATGACATAGCACAACCGAATTCCACATGAAGGCCATGATCCCCATACACGTTCTCCGAGGGATGCGTTTGCGAGGAGAGGTCCGGGCAATAGTCGGGAAGATGATCACTCGTTCCACACCATGCACATCCCAAAAAAGGTCGGCTAACATCTCTCATATTACGGATGGGGGGGACACATTTCACATTGGTGCTTGGATGGCCAAACGACTCCCACTCTTCCTCGTATTTATCATATACGGGTATGCTCGTCCCAAAAGTAGGAGGACCTCGACGCGGGCGGGAATTCCCAAAGTGACCATTATTCCTTTTCGGATCATGAACGGGAATGATATTACCACCATACGGGGTGGGACTTGGATATCCACCCCCCACATTTCCACTTGGAGTCGTTTTCGGCACGGGATTGTAATGGGAAACAAGAGGGGCTCCATATGGGTCGTGCCTCGGGCTACGCATATTCGAAGTATATTGAGGAGCATCGTATCCATATGGGCCGGAAGTTGGGCCTTGCATATTCGAAGAATATGGAGGAGCATCAAAGCCATACGGGGCGGGAGTCGGGCTTTGCACATTCGGAGAATAGCGAGGAGCATCATAACCATACGGGTGGGAAGTCGGGGCTTGCACGTTTGGATAGGAACTTGAAACGTGCACATTCGGATAGCAAGTTTAAGTACCATAACCCCCCAAGGAACCATCCATGCTCGAAAAGCCATCAAACCCGACATGGCTTGCACCATGCCCTCCCATGCCGGGTTTCTCAAAACCATATCCATCGTTGGCAACGTGGTTTGCACCATGCCCTCCCACGTTGCCACGACCATTATACAACCTCTCATTCCCGGCATGGTTTGCACCATGCCCTCCCATGCCGGGAATGTATCCACCAAAGTTATACAAACCTAACATACTCAACAAAAAAAATGTCAAACAACAAAACAAGCTAAAAACACAAAGAAATTACTATCAAATTGAAAACCTTAACCAAGCCGAGTCGCAAAGGCGCCATTTTGAAGTGTAGTTTTTCATGGTTCAAAATATTTGAAAGTTCATTTGGCTCGGTATTATTGGAATTCGATTCGATTATGAGTTTCGATGTATTTCAAGCTTGGAAAATGAAAGAAAAATGAAAATAAAGCAATTAAAATATCTAACTATCCTAGGAATTGAAAGTGCAAGTTGGTTGGATGCCTCGTCGTATGCCTCAATAAGTAAATGCAAGCAAGTAATGAAAATAAGCAAGAAAATGCAAAGTTTCACCAAGTACAAGCATGCATGCACAAGGTACAACTATGCATAAAAACTCAAATAAAGCAAATTAGCAAAAATTGAAAGCATGGATGGAAAGAGCAATGGAAATTGACAAGAAAGTTTAAAACTTTAAGGAAAATAACAAGAAACAAAGAGTAGATCTAGGATTAAGC
>BMAC01000196.1:27878-39708 GCA_014905375.1 Phtheirospermum japonicum
AAAATTTTAAAAGCGTCGCAAATCTTGTGGACTACAATTTGAAAAATTATTGTGGATATAAGGACACAAATCATTAAAAGCGTAATGAATTTAAACGTTCAAAAATTTATATATGCATGTATCTTGCGTTATTAATAAATTCGTGACATCAAATTTAACAACACAATTCGTGACACTTTTCCCAAGCGTAGGTAAAGTGATTTATGACGCTTATAAGCGTCACTAAACACTCTTTTTGTTATAATAATATTAATACGGTCTCCCTTAGTATCTCTACCAAACTCGTCGTTTATAGTTAGTTAAGTGCTGCGCGTATCTTACAAGCGCCTCCAAATATGAATTGTTCAACTTTCAAAGGTAGTGGGCCCATGGTTAATTACGTTATTACTTCTTCTTAATTATATACAGTACGTGTGAGTGGCCGGATGTGGAAAATTTATAGTTAATTATAATGTTCAGTTACTAAATATGAATCTACATCTCCATTACCCGTTACCCGTTAGTTGATTAATTGATGCCTCTTATTTAATTTTACTATTCATAATTACGTTCGTATTTGTAACTCCACTTTTTTTTATTGATAGATAGATGTATAGTTTTTAATATGCTTTGCGTTACGTCCTCTTCGTTACTGATTACTCTTTTGTTTCTTCTAATAATAATTGTCGACCGAATACAAAAGGAAAAAGTGTGATGCTTATATTCGAATTATATATATATATATATATATATATATATATATATATATATATATATATATATATATATATATATATAATATTCTCTAATTATAATTATAATTATTTCTATTTTCTATTGTATTAATATATATACTAAAAACTAGTTTAACACCCGTGTATTACACGGGATTTAAAAAAAACTAAATATAAAAAAATATTTGTGAAAATTACAAAGTAAAAAGTTTTAAATTTTTTAAAATAAAAAATTAAAATGATGTTTTCTCAACTCGTGCCCTTTTCATTTATTAATTATTATAATTATTAATTAATATTATATTTTAATATTTAGATTAAATTCGTTAATAGTTATATTTACATACTTATAAAAATTCAAAAGATGTCACATTTCAACCAGTCTCTAATCTATATTAATTAATTATTACTAACTCATTTTATATTTTTAAGTTTAGATTTATTTTATTAATAATTATAGTTACATACTTTGAAAAATTCAAAATGTGTCATACTCTCAAGCCTTCTCGCATTGTGCCATTGTCTAATAAATATTAAATAATTATTGTAAGAATTTTATTCTTTTTATATTTAGGTTGAATTCATTGTTAATATTTAGTTACATACTCAATTTATTACAAATATATCATAATCTAACTATACAAAATATTTAAGATTCTAAAAATAAAATATTTCAACTTTTATCATATATACAATTTATTTAATTATATTCATAAATAAGTTTTATTGTAATTAAAATTATTTCATATGTAACTTGTCTTTTAATTAAAATAATTAATTTATATTTTTCCACTAATTATATATGACTTATTTATATTTTAATATTAGGAGTATAAAAGAAAATTATTGAATTAGATAAAATATAATAAAAGAAAACTATTAAGTTAAGCTAAATATAATAAAGAGAAAATATCAAATTAGGCAAGATACAATAAAAGGGAAATATTAAATTAGGTATATATTAGACTTGGATGACACGTAAGCAATTGAAGCACGAAATATTTATATTATCCAAATGAAGCATACGAAGCAGACACAGATTATGAGGATTTTGTATTAATATAAACTTGTTTAACACCCGTGTATTACACGGGACTTATCAAAAGATAAATATGAAAAATATTTGTGATAATTATAAAAATTTAAATTTAATATAAAAAATTAAAATAATGTATTTTCAACCCGTGCCTTGTAGATGTCTATTCTATTTATTAATTATTATAAATATAAATAACTTTGTATTTGGTGTTTAAATTAAGTTCATTAATAATCTTAGTTACATATTTACAAAAATTCAAAAGGCGTCACATTCTGATCCCGTGTAATATCTATTTTATTAATTATTATTATTAAATTATTTTATATATTAATGTTTAGAATAAATTCGTAAATAATTATTAGTTACATACTTTGAGAGATTTAAAAGATGTCATACCCTCAACCCGTGTCGCATTGTACTGGTGTATAATAATATTTATTAATTTTTAGTATAATTTAATATTTTTATGTTTATATTGAATACATGATTAATATTTAATCACATACTTAAATTATTGTAAATAACTCATATTTTATCTATATGGAATATTTAAAACTCCAAAAGTAAATTTATTTCAAATTCTATTATCATTAAAACTTATTTAATTATTTTCATAATATCTTTTTTTTAATTAAAAGTATTTCATATGTAGATTGTCTTTTAATTAAAATAACTAATTTAGATTTTTTCTACTAATTATATATTACTTATTTATATTTTTATATTAGGAGAATCAAAAGAAAGTATTGAATAAGGAAAAATATAATAAAAGAATCAAGTTAGGTAAGATACAATAAAAAGAAAAATATTAAATTAGGTAAATATTAGGCTCGGATGACACATAAACAAACGAAGCACCACAATTTTTTATTTCTCCAACGAAGCATACGAAGCAGACACATAAGTTAGGAGGATTTTGCATTAATATATAGGGGTGATATGATTATTTAGATTATAATTGATATCTTATATAAATATTATATATATAATGTGTATATTTTATTTAGGTATTTTTAATACTTAGGAATGTGGGAGGTCGCTAGTGTGAGTCGACGTGCACAGACATTTGGACCAATCATCTACTTTGGTCCCAATGAGAGACGCGGCCTGCAGGAAGATCAAAATGATGCATTAGTAATCACGGCGGAGATAGCAGGATACGAGGTTGGCAGAATTTTTGTGGACAATGGGAGTTCGGTCAATATAATATACATAGATTGTCTCGAACAGATAAAATTAGAGACCAGGGTGCGACCTGTGATACGCCCATATATGCGTTTAACGGGGAACAAGTGATTACGAAAGGAGAGCTGACACCGGCTGTCGTGTTGGGGAAAGATGAGTTTCAGGCAAGGAAGAATCTGAGATTTTTGATAATCTATGGGAGGTTGGCATATAACGCAATATTTGGTCTACCTGCCCTTAATGCATTCCAATCAGTGACGTCGACATATCACATGAGTATCAAGTATCCGGTGGGAAATAAAGTGGGGAAGTTATTCCCGAACAGCAGGTCGCAAGGTCGTGTTAGCAAATGACAGTCAAAAAATGGTTAACTGAGAACAAGCGTGAGAGGGATGATGATCTACAAGAGGGTGTACTTAGTGCGAAAAAGGTGAAAGAACAAGAAAATTATGTTCGGCCACACGAGGAGTTGATGGAYATTTCGTTGGAAGAATGTCGCCCGGAGTACACTACGAGGGTTGGGACCTTAATGGCAGAGGCATTGAGAGAAGAGCTAGCGCCCAAGTTTGGTACCCATACTATGGCGAAATTTCAGTTTTAGTACCCCAGGTTTATAAAGTATTAAGATTAATACCCTAAGTTTAATTTTGATCTCACTTTTCATACACGACGTTAACTTTTCCGTTAAAGTTAACGGAAACATCAGATTTTTAGGGAAATAATTAATTTTATTCAAAGAAATAATAGAAAATATATATTTAAAATTCAAAAATAAAAAATATATATAAATAAAAAACTGGAAATTATAATTTTTTAATTTGTATTTAATAAAATAAAATATAGTAATTAATTTAATTCAAGAAAATGATAAAAATATATATAAAAACAAAAAAAATATTTAAAATTTAAAAAAAAATGAAAGAGAAAAATAAAATATATGAATTTTTAATTTAGTAAAAAATAAAATAAATTAGATTAAATAATTAAATTAAAAAAATAAAAAACTCGAAATAGATTATTTTGTGAGTTGATATGTTTTTTTAATATATATATATATATATATATATATATATATATATATATATATATATATATATATATATATATATATATATTATTTTGTGAATTTTTAAATACTTTTTTTTATTTTTGTGTTTTCAAATAGTTTAAAAAAAATAATAAAATACAAATTTTTGTTTGAGATCAAGTAACATAAATTATTATTTTATTTTATTTTTTTATGGTTTTAATAATATAAAAAATGATAAGGAAGATATTCTAAACATTAAAAATAAATAAATAACTTATAATTAAGTAATTAATTAAAAAAACTTTTAGAAATATTTTTATTAAATGAATAAAACTTATTTTGTATTTTTAAATATATCTTTTTCCAATTTAATTAATTATTGTACTTTAATTTTGAATAAAAATATAATTAAATAAATTATGATTTTAATTATATTTTATCTATTATTTTTCAGTTTTTAATTTTATCTTTTTGAATCTAATTAATTTTTTTTACTGAATTAGAAATTCATATTTTTTTTTATTTTTTTTTTGGATTTTTAATATTTTTTTCGATTTTTTTTATATCTTTATCATTATTTTTGAATTAAATTAATTACTGTATTATATTTTATTAAATGCAAAATTATAATTTCCAGTTTTTAATTAATACATTTTTTTTTGGAATTTTTAAATATTTTTTCTATTATTTTTTTGAACTATATTAATTGTTTCCCTCCAAATCTGATGTTTCCGTTAACTTTAACGGAAAAGTTTACGTCGGGTATGAAAAATGAGACCAAAATTAAACTTGAGGTAATATCTTGATACTTTGCAAATTTGGGGTACTGAAACTGAGATTTCGTCATAGTTTGGGTCAAAAGTGATATTTACCCTTACGGATTCCCATCATAATTTGAAAATTACATGTCACTAAATTGATAATTCTTGAACTTTCCAAAAAATTTAATTACATGTAGAGAGTTTAATAGTTCGCATATCGCGGTCAATACTTCACGCAAAATATCCACTATTGTATCTGTATCATTTAGGTAGCAATTATTTTTTCAATTTCATTTGATAATGGCTGATTTGTACATAATTGTATGTGATTTTTGTGTGTTTTTGCATCGTATGTTGTGTGCTTTTATGTTTTTTAAGTTTATCTTTTTATCGTTTTTCTTCCTTTTTGATGTTTTTCGTTTCTTATGGTGTTTGATGTGTTTTTACTTTGTTTTGTATGAAATAATTCAGCTCAAAACGAAGAAAACGGGACGAGCGACGAGTCGAAGCCATGCAGGCGCCGCAGAGCAGCGCCCGCGTCGATGCCGAGTACCGCTCGCGTTGATCGACGTTAGGTCGACGCGCAGCTTCTGAAGCGTCGATCCTAGGCCCGTCGGTCGACACATTGTTGACGCTACGCCGCGTCGACCGACGCACCGTCGACGCAAAGGTTCTGAAGCGTCGATCTTAATCCCGTCGGTCGACGCTAGGTCGACGCGTAGCTTCTGAAGCGTCGATCTTAGGTGCGTCGACCGACGCTCTGCCTGGTCGACGCGTGCGCCTGGCTCGCGTCGATCGACGCACCGTCGACGCTCCGGCAGTTTGAGCGATTATTTTTGAAGAAATCTATAAAAATCGGCTGATTTTCCATTTGCAAGACCAGACTTAGGAACACTTAGAAATATATTCCCCTTTCCCTTTTCCATCATATTTGAAGATTTCGTTCGAAGATTGCAACGGAGGCTCGTTTCTACGTTCATCGTCGTTATTTGTCATCGTTGACGCTGAAGTTCGATCGTTTGCTGCAGATTTTCATGAATTATAAGTAGTAATTTCCAGTTTTCTGTAATTTTGCTTTGCATTTAGTTTTCTTAAGTTGTACGTTTCACTATTAGTATGTTAGTTCGACTATGTTATTTTAGTAATTCAAATGTTTTTTTTACTTGCTAGTTTATAATGATGTTTCTTATTTTTAATTATCTGAATTTTCATGTTTTTAATTAGGTTTGATTAGTTGCATGCTCGTTTTTAAATTCGTAGTTGTAGAACCCTTTCATCAAAGAAATGGATCGTGTGTTTAATTATAAAAATTGTGAACAAACATTTATCGATGCCGATTGCAATTCCTCGTGATTCGACTCGGATCAACTTATCGCATACAACAGCTCCGTTCTCTTGCGGACAAGCTTTTTAACATTTTTAAACGCGAAAAAGTTCGATTCAAAATTTGGCGCCGTTGCCGGGGAATTGACAAAGGCTGTCCAAAAATGTTTGTTCGTATATGTGTAGTTTAGTTTGTTTAAGTTTGTGTTATTGTGTCTCGACTGTTTTAATTTGTTTGTTAGTGAATGCAAGGACGTAGGTCCCTGGGTGGAGAAATATTACCTTTCGTAGACAACATCCAACGGGTGAATCGAGCGAGATTGACGTCAATAGCTGAATCATCAATGGCTTCATCCGGAACAAATACGTCGGAACCTATCCAACCGAAAACTCGAGATGAACAAAATAATATACCCAATCCACCACCGTTTAATCAAGATCAATTCAACCATCACGTCAACAATCAAGGCATGCAACTGAATCAACAACAGATGCCTTATTTCTTTCATCAACAACAGTTCAACCAACAACAACAATTTCATCCTCGAGGACCGTACGTTCCATTTAACCGGCCGTTTCATCAACACGAGCCTCAACCGGCTCGTATGCGCGAATTTGCTCGGCCCGTGATTGGCCCATCTACATCATGCATTCGTCTAGGCCCAGCGGCCCGAGATTATGAGCTTAAGGCAATTCATTTTAACCTTTTGCCTTCCTTCTACGGGTGTTTACACGAGGATCCGATAACCTTCATTCGGAAATTTTACTCGATTATCCAAACATTTCCGTTGCAAGGACTTAATGAAGATCAGTTGAAGATMAGATGTTTCCCGTATACGTTGAAGGATAAGGCGGAAACATGGTTTTTGTCGTTGGAGCCCGATTCTCTTACAAATTGGGACATGGTGTATGATCGCTTCATGGGGAAATATTTTTCAAATCAAACGACGTCTCAACTCCGAGTAAAGATAGCGTCATTCAACCAGATAGAAGATGAAACGTTCCACGAAACTTGGGAACGTTTTAAAGAATTGTTGACACAATGCCCACATCATCATTATCCACTCGAGCTCGTTAATCAATTCTTTTATGATGGGCTTATTCTTACATTTRAGTATATGGTGGATAATGCAGCAGGGGGAGAGATTGGATCACGTACCGCTCAAGAAGTATGGGACATTTGCGAGTCGATAAGTTACAATTCTCAACAGAAAAGCTCGCGATCAAGGAAGGTAGCTGTACATGAGATCGAGATGGCACATGACGATTCCTTTAGACTTGATGAGTTAACGAGGCAGGTGGCTTCTTTGCAATTATCTCAAGGCATTTCTTCTTCACCAGAAACGTGTGGAATTTGTGGTGTGTATGGACATGGTGCGAATTTATGTCAAGCAGTATTCGAGCAAGGTGATAGAACTAATGAACAAGCACTTTCTATTCAAGGATATCAAGCGAATCAAACCGGGCAGGGGTATCAAAATTATAACTCACGCAACAATAAACCTAATTGGTGGAGAGATCATCCAAATTTTTCATGGTCAAATCCTCACAATGCGGCGAATCCGATACCGAGTCAAAGGCCTCAAAATAATTCTGTTCCTCAACAACCATATCAACAACAATGGGGAAAAGGCCAATTCTCATTTGCAACTCGACCAATGCAACCATCGCAACCACAAGGACAAGGTCAAGCACCGTTTCGTCCACAACCGCATGGGCAAGTTCAAGTACCTTTGCCTCCACCACCACCAGCTCAGGCACCAGTTCCACCATCACTCGAAGAGACGTTGCGTACGTTTATGCAACGCACTGATTCAAATTTCTAACGCACTGAATCAAATTTGCTACGAGCTGACAAATGGATGGATAAGCTTGAAACGACGCTTGGCCAACTCGCCAAGCAAGTGGGAAAGAACGAGCAAGGGAAGTTACCAAGCCAATCCTCACAAGCCCAAGCTGTAACATTGCTTCGGAGTGGTCGTGTTGTAGATAATAAAATAGCATCTCCCGATGAAATCTCTAATGGCGAAAACAACAATCTACATGAGGATGAAGTTGAGGGAACCTTTACCAAGTCACCGGATCATGTTGAAAAAGACGTCGAACCTAAGAAAACTCTTCACAAGGCCTCTAATCCGTATCGGCCTCCCATTCCTTATCCAAGTCGTCTTCAAGGGGAAAAGCAAGATAAGCAATTTCTTGATCTTTATAATATGCTTTCTAAGGTTAATGTCAATTTACCTTTACTCGATGTTATAAGAAACGTTCCCGCATATGTTAAGTTTTTCAAAGACTTGGCATCAAAAAAAAGAAATTTTTCCAAAAATGAAAAAGTTTGTATTTCAAATGCGGCGAGCGTAATCTTACGAAATCCCCTTCCCCCTAAGGAGAGTGACCCTGGGATTTTTTGTATTAAAATCACTTTGGGAAATGGTAAAGAAACTCGGGGAATGCTTGACCTTGGGGTGGGAATCAATTTGATGCCTTCGTCTATTTTTGAGCGGTTTGACTTAGGTACACTCAAGCCGACGAGGATGAAACTCCAACTAGCTGACCGGTCGATTCGTTACCCGCGAGGGGTTGTTGAAGACGTGTTGGTTCAAGTCGGGAGTTTAATTGTGCCTGTTGACTTTGTGATTATTGATGTGGGAGAAGTTCAAGATGATAACCGGGAGCATACGATTTTGTTGGGATGACCTTTCATGGCTACGACAAATACTTTGATTGGCGTGAAGAATGGAAGCATGACTTTGTCCGTTTTGGACGAGTCGGTCACATTTTCCATTCATGATCTTCACGCTACTCCATCGTCGTCCATGAATGCGGATTGTTCGTTTGTTGATTCCATTGAGCCAATTGTACAAGCTGAATTTGAAGATGGTTCCGAGGAGGACAATTGGTCCGAAGCAAATTCTGAGGGCATAATTGACCTGTTTGAGATTGTTGCAGAAAAAACGGATAATGAACCAAAACCCGAACTTAAGCCACTACCAAATCATCTCAAGTACGTCTATCTCGAAGAAGGTGAAAAGAAACCGGTGATTATTTTTGCTGAGTTGACGACAGTTGAAGAGGAGGCGTTGATCAAAGTTCTTAAACGATTTCAAGGTGCAATTGGTTGGAGTTTGGGGGATATCAAAGGAATTAGCCCGGCCACTTGCATGCATCATATTGTGCTAGAAGATGGTGCAAAACCAGTTTGGGAGGGTCAGCGCCGTTTGAACCCTACTTTGATGGAGGTTGTGAAGAAGGAGATTTTTAAGTTGATCAACGAAGGGATTATCTTCGCTGCACCCGATAGCGAATGGGTGAGCCCCGTCCATGTTGTTCCAAAAAAGGGCGGGATTACGATCATCGAGAATGACAAAGGGGAAATTGTACCAACACGATTGACTACGGGATGGCGGATGTGTATCGACTTCCGAAAGCTAAATGCCGCCACACGAAAAGATCATTTCCCATTACCCTTCATTGACCAGTTACTTGATAAGTTAGCCGGACACCAATACTATTGTTTTCTCGATGGGTTGTCCGGGTATTATCAAGTTGCCATAGCGCCGGAAGATGAAAAGAAGACGACGTTTACTTGCCCTTTTGGAACCTTCGCTTTCCGGAGGATGCCTTTTGGACTATGCAACGCACCGGCGACTTTCCAACGGTGCATGCTTTCCATCTTCACGGACATGATAGATGACTATCTCGAGGTATTCATGGATGATTTTTCAGTTTTTGGTTCTTCTTTTGATTTATGTCTTGAGAATTTGTCTAAAGTGCTTGAACGATGTGTCGATAGTCATTTAACATTAAGTTGGGAAAAAAGTCATTTCATGGTTGAAAGTGGTATTGTACTTGGTCATGTTGTGTCGAGTCATGGTTTGGAGGTCGATACGGCCAAAGTTGATGTTATTGAAAGTCTGCCACCTCCCACGAATGTTAAGGGTATTCGTAGTTTTCTTGGACATGCGGGCTTCTACCGGCGATTTATTAAGGATTTTTCCAAAATTAGTCGCCCGCTTTGTCATTTGTTAAGTAGTGATGTTCCATTTGTTTTTGACGAATCATGCTTAAATGCTTTTAATTTGCTTAAGAAAAAGTTAACCACGGCTCCGGTGGTCGTTGCCCCAAATCGGTCCCTTCCCTTTGAAATTATGTGTGATGCGTCAAATGACGCCGTGGGGGCCGTTTTGGGTCAACGTGTGGATAGTCTCCTTCGAGTCATTTATTACTCGAGTCTTATGTTAAACGAGGCTCAAAGGAACTATACAACCACCGAGAAAGAACTTTTGGCTGTAGTATTTTCTTTGGAAAACTTTCGATCCTATATTATTGGTTCAAAGGTGGTCGTCCATAGTGATCACGCGGCTCTTCGCTATCTTTTTAATAAAACACAAAGCAAGCCGCGTTTGATTCGTTGGATACTTTTGTTACAAGAGTTCGATGTTGAATCTAAGGATCGTAAAGGATGTGAAAATGTAGTTGCGGACCATTTGTCCCGACTAGATAGAGAGGGAGTGTGTGAATTTGGTTGTTTGAATGATGTTTTTCCATATGAGTTAACATGTGCTATTTCTTCGTTTAATACTCCATGGTTTGCCGATATTGTTAACTTTCTTGCTTGTGGCTACTTGAGTGCCAAATTATCCTTCCAAGAGAGGAAGAGATTTCTTTCTAAGTGCAGGGATTACTTTTGGGATGACCCGTTCCTGTTTCGGTTCGGGAAGGATGGACTTATTCGACGATATATCCCTGAGGAAGAGCAGAAGAGCATTATTTCGTTTTGTCATGATCAGCAGTGCGGAGGGCATTTTGGAGGTCAGAAAATGGCTTACAAGGTCCTCCAATCCGGGTTTTATTGGCCTAGGCTATTTAGAGACGCACATGAGTTCGTTCAGACATGTGATCGTTGTCAGCGCTTGGGAAACATTGGCAAACGTGACGAAATGCCACAAACGAGCAACTTAGTTTTGGAGATTTCCGATGTGTGGGGCATCGATTTTATGGGACCATTTTCGGCATCATTCGGCTTTGGATACATTCTGGTTGCCACTGACTATGTGTCCAAGTGGATTGAGGCTATTCCTACGAGGACGTGTGATGCAAGAGTCGTGCTCAAGTTCATTCAGGAGCATATTTTTGGTAGGTTTGGATTTCCGCGGGCGATCATTGGTGATGGGGGTGCACATTTTTGTAACCGGTCGTTTGAGAAGTTGATGGAAAAATATGGGGTGAAGCACAAGGTGGCTACGGCATATCATCCACAAACGTCGGGCCAAGTGGAGACGAGTAATAGACAAATCAAAGCYATTTTGGAAAAAACCGTTCAGCCGAATCACAAGGATTGGTCGACCAAGCTTGTTGATGCTCTATGGGCTTACCGAACGGCGTACAAGAATGTTTTGGGGACCAGCCCTTATCGAATGGTTTTTGGTAAAGCATGTCATCTTCCGGTGGAAATGGAGKATCGGGCATATTGGGCGATTCGTGCGGTGAATTTTGACTTYACACAAACTGGTAACCAGCGAGGACTGCAATTGGAGGAGCTCGATGAAATTCGAAATGAGGCTTATGACAACGCGGATATCTACAAAAAGAAGGTTAAGGCTTATCACGACAAGAAGATTGTTCATAAAGATATCTGAGTTGGCATGCAAGTGCTGTTGTTTAATTCTCGCCTCCGTTTATTTCCCGGGAAGCTCAAATCGCGTTGGAGTGGCCCGTTCCTCGTTACCGAAGTTTTCCCATATGGAGCTGTACATTTGGTGAATGAATCGACCAATGA
>BMAC01000196.1:40428-86474 GCA_014905375.1 Phtheirospermum japonicum
AGTTGCACTTAGCAACGTAAGGTTGGAGTCAATGAACTCTCGTTTGTGATTTATGTAAATTATGTTCGTTTTGTACCTCATCCTTATGGGTACTTATTTTAAAAAAAAAAAGAAAAAAAAAGTACAAGAAGAGAAAACCTTGTACAATTTGAGTTCTTATTTTTATTTATTTTTTTTAAAATTTCTTAGATTGTTTTGTTAAAGAGGTGTATAGATGACTGTGCTAGTCGGGTGACGGCTTGGCGGTTTGAACGGGGATAGACTTGGGTCGAGGCATTAATGGGTGACGTACATGGAGGTCAACTCGTTACTTTTAGGTGTTCGGAAGCTAGTCTAAATCTCTTATCTCAACGTTATCGTGTCGTCCTTTTAGTCGAGTTTTTAGTCAATCTAATGCATTAACTTCTTGAATCATATAAATGCATTAGTCATTAAGTCATCGGGTAATTAGCTTTTCCTTGTCTACGTCTAGATTAGATTTTGCTTGAGGACAAGCAAAAAGCTAAGTGTCGGTGAGTTGATTTGTACATAATTGTATGTGATTTTCGTGTGTTTTTGCATCGTATGTTGTGTGCTTTTATGTGTTTTAAGTTTATCTTTTTATCGTTTTTCTTCCTTTTTGATGTTTTTCGTTTCTTATGGTGTTTGATGTGTTTTTACTTTGTTTTGTATGAAATAATTCAGCTCAAAACGAAGAAAACGGGACGAGCGACGAGTCGAAGCCATGCAGGCGCCGCAGAGCAGCGCCCGCGTCGATGCCGAGTACCGCTCGCGTCGATCGACACTAGGTCGACGCGCAGCTTTTGAAGCGTCGATCCTAGGCCCGTCGGTCGACACATTGTTGACGCTATGCCGCGTCGACCGACGCACCGTCGACGCAAAGGTTCTGAAGCGTCGATCTTAATCCCGTCGGTCGACGCGTAGCTTCTGAAGCGTCGATCTTAGGTGCGTCGACCGACGCTCTGCCTGGTCGACGCGTGCGCCTGGCTCGCGTCGATCGACGCACCGTCGACGCTCCGGCGGTTGAGCGATTATTTTTGAAGAAATCTATAAAAACCGGCTAATTTTCCATTTGCAAGACCAGACTTAGGAACACTTAGAAATATATTCCCCTTTCCCTTTTCCATCATATTTGAAGATTTCGTTCGAGATTGCAACGGAGGCTCGTTTCTACGTTCATCGTCGTTATTTGTCATCGTTGACGCTGAAGTTCGATCGTTTGCTGCAGATTTTCATGAACTATAAGTAGTAATTTCCAGTTTTCTGTAATTTTGCTTTGGATTTAGTTTTCTTAAGTTGTACGTTTCACTATTAGTATGTTAGTTCGACTATTATTTAGTAATTCAAATGTTTTTTTTACTTGCTAGTTGATAATGATGTTTCTTGTTTTTAATTATCTGAATTCTCATGTTTTTAATTAGGTTTGATTAGTTAATTAGGTTTTTAATAATTGCATGCTCGTTTTTAAATTCGTAGTTGTAGAACCCTTTCATCAAATAAATGGATCGTGTGTTTAATTATAAAAATTGTGAACAAACATTTATCGATGCCGATTGCAATTACTCGTGATTCGACTCGGATCAACTTATCGCATACAACAACTCCGTTCTCTTGCGGACGAGCTTTTTAACATTTTTAAACGCGAAAAAGTTCGATTCAATGGCACCGCTAATAGGCTGGTTTAGAATCTCTAAAAAAATCTTGTCAACCTTCAGTTGGTGATAAAAAAAAATGTATGTTAGTTGCATTTGTCATATTTTGAATTTATGTGTTCAAAATGGTTTAACTACTTTCAAAAATAAAATTGTTCGATTAGAAGTGCGGTATTTCATATTGAAAAATATAATTTGGTTGCAAAAAATAGAAAAAAATATTCCCGAGTCAATGGTTTACACCAAAATAATTTTTAATTGATGTGTCACATCATTGGAACTCAACTTATAAATTGCTTAATGATTCTTTTAAATATAGAAAAGTATTGTGTGCTTTTTTTGCTAATCAAGATGTTGATTTTGTTTTATTTTCCCAAGCGTGAGATGATTGTTATAATATGATATCCCTTTTAAAAAAATTAACGACTCAACTATGACAATGACTTTATCCAATGTTTATTATCCTACCTCTACACTTCTTCATAATAAATGTTTTCAAATTGCACATCTCAGTAATTCATTACTCGATTCGCCTGAATTAGGTGGTAAAATTGCTAGTATGTTAAGTAAATGTGTTAAGTATTTTCTTTACATTCTGAATATTCTTTTGATTGCAAAAGTTTTAAACCCGGATTATCAAGTCAAAGGTTTTAAAAAACTTGCTTACAGTTTATTATGAAGCATTAAAATTTTTTTTTACAAACTTTGAATATTGAGATTCCTAACCCCATAAGTTGTGCGCACCAAGCAAAAAAATCTTTACATGCTATTTTTTATGAATACAATCAATGTTTACCTTCCCCTTTCCCTTCTCTTATCACTACTTCTAATGTAAGACCATTATTCACAACCCTTTGACAAACTCTAACCCCATATATGAATTTGATTGAAGATACTAAGCGAAACGACAAAGGGTTAGTGATAGTCAAACAATGGAATTAGAAACTTTTGGGTGCATTTGAATTGGGAAGTATTTCGAAAAGGTCCGATGGTACTAATGATTTTGTGCAGTTAAGGTCGAAAGTGGCTATTATTTTCCCTACACTCTCTAGGATTTCAAAAGAGGTTCTCGTCGTTCCTGTTTTAACGATTTCTGTTAAACAGGTCTTTTAGCACAGGAGGTTTTATGCTAGATGATCGACATTCTAACTTATTGGCTAAAAATATTGAAAATTAAATGTTAATGAATGATTGGGTCAAAGTTAAAAAACGAGAAAAAGAACTACAATTAGATGAAGGTGAAAAGAACGATCATTACGATACCACTTCGGAAGCAACGGCAACGATAACAACGAATGAACGAAGACGAGTCTCCTCCACTATCCACGTAGGTAAGTAAGGTAAGTATGAGAGTTACATGAATTTTGATTCGTTTATGAAGATACGTAGATAAGTTAATTCCAACATTAAAAGTTAAAATCTTGAATTTTAGTTTTTAATATTATAATTAAAATCAAGTACTTTTTTAAAAAATATTTTTTTTAAACTCTTTTTTTCCCAAAAAAAAATAATAAATAAACTACGTGGACTTTGATTCATTTGCGAGAATACATAATCAAGTTAATTCAAATATTCAAAGTTAAGTTTTTGAATTTTAATTTCTAATATTACAATTAAAATCAAGTTCTTTTTAAAAAATTATATATTTCTTTAAACTCTTTACTTCAAAAAAATCAATTTTATAAATTTTATTTGAGTTTAATTTTATCTCCTTTTGTTCATTCTTTATTAAAAAATTAAAAATACATTTAAAACTAAAAAACGCCGGTTAAAAAAAAAGTGCCAAAATAAAAATCAAAACTGGTTCTCTGTCTGTTCAATATCAGTTAGGGGGTGATAATATTCCTTGAATATCCACCGTCCAGTTAATGGTGGGTAATATATACATGCATGAGTTCATATATATTTTTTAGTTTAGAAGTAATAATTCGACACAGTTTTTAAATACCTAAAAAAAAAACATGATTTTATGAATGAGCGTGAGTAATTAATGATATGATCTAACATGAACAACACTAATATATTGAAATCAAGTCACATTAATGATATGATCTAACATGAACAACACTAGTCAAGTCACATATATTCAGATTAGTTCATATTTTGTTGAATTAGTTCAATTAAATTATTAAAATAATTTATTTATTTTAATTTTGCTGAATGAATTTTAATCGGCTAAATATACGATTAGTTCAGATTTCAAATTAAACCAAATGGAGAGAGCGGGAAATTCCAATTTTAATATCATAATTTTGGAGATCACCAAATCAATCTCAAACTCAATCAGATGTTATTATTCATGTTGCAGCGACCTAATGAGACGCTAAAACAATACGTCAATAGGTTTACTAGTGCCACGTTGGAGGTACCCTCAGTTACTGATGAGATGAAGGCTGGAACTTTACACCAAGGATTGAGGAGAGAGGACTTACGCAAGTCTTTGGTCAAGAAAGAAGCAAAAACATATGATGATGTTTTGGCAAGGTGTCATAAGTACGTGCAGGTGGAGGAGGCTGAGGAAGAACATCGGGAGCGTTTTGGTAGAGAGGTCGCAGAGACAGGAGGCAATATGCCCAGAAGAGAATTGAGGAGAGAACCAAGAAGGATAGTACGCGGGCTCTTGAGCCCAGGAGCTGTGGTCCACAAAAGACCAGATGAGAACATGCGAAACTGGAGAGAGGAAGATTTCACGCCATTGATTCACCCGCGAGTTAAAGTATTCACTATTATTGAACGTTTGGTGATCAATGCTATAAAATGGCCGGAAGATCGTACGCCGATTCCTACTCATCCCAAGACTAGTTTCTTTTGCCGATTCCATAATAATTACGGGCATTCCACTGAAGGTTTGTAGGCATCTTAAGGAGGAGATAGTGAGACTTATAAAGGCAGGACATTTGAAGGAGGTAATTTATAAAGAAAAAGATCAGAGGAGGCCGGAGCAGCCTTTGCCTCCTCCGCCACCAAGAGATCTACCCCAAGATCAGGCCGCAAGACAATTACAACAGCAAAATCAGGGACGTAGTGGCCCGCGAGGAAATAAGGGGAGAATAAATATGATTTCGGGTGGGCCGACTGATGGAGATTCCAATAAAGTTCGAAAAAGACATGTTAGGTCAGCTCGCTGCGGAGCGCATGAGGTCGCTAGTGTAAGACGACGACCACAGGTGGAAGGGCCGGTCATCTCTTTTGACCCTAGTGATTGACGAGGACTGCAGAAAGAAAACAATGATGTGTTAGTGATTGAAGCCGAGGTAGCGGGATATGATGTTGGTAGAATCTTCGTGGACAATGGGAGCTCGGTGAATATCATCTACACTACTTGTCTTGAGCAGATGGATGTGGAGAAGAAAATACGGCCTGTGAGTACGCCCATATATGCTTTTAATGGGGCACAAATGAACAGAGAGGGAGAACTTACACTGTCGGTGGTGTTAGGAAAGGAAGAATTACAAGCAAAGAAAAATTTGAAGTTTTTAATAGTTCGGGGAAGATCGGCCTATAACATCATACTGGGTCGGCCTGCCCTTAATGCGTTCCAGGCAATAACGTCAACCTATCACATGAGTATTAAGTATCCAATGGGTGACAAAGTAGGAGAGGTTATTTCTGAACAGCAGGTTGCAAGGTTGTGCAATCAATTGATGGTCAGAAGAGGATTAACGGAGAATAAGCACGACAGAGGTGACGATATACCAGAAGGAATACTTAGTGCAAAAAAGAGGAGAGAGCAGGAGAATTCAGTTCGGCCAAATGAGGAATTAATGGAAATATCATTGGAGGAAGTTCGCCCAGAATACACTACTAGGGTAGGGACCTTAATACCTGAAGCGCTAAAGAATGAATTAGTAAGTTTGTTGAAGGAGTTTCGAGATATTTTTGCCTTTGGGGATGGGAAGCTAACAGAAGTGTCCCCTGAGATCGCGCAGCATTACTTAAATGCCGACCCAGAGGCTAGGTCGGTCAAGTCGAAGAGAAGGCATTTTGGACCCGAGCTGGATAAAGTGATTGAGGAGGAAGTGAAGAAGTTGTTGAAAGCGGGTCATATTAGGGAGATCCAATTCCCTGAGTACTTATCCAATGTTGTAATGGTACCAAAGCCAGCAAAGAAGTGGAGGATGTGTGTGGATTTTCGAGACCTTAATAAAGCCTGTCCCAAAGATCATTATCCTTTACCGCGCATTAACCAGCTAGTTTATTCGACGTCAGGATGTGAGCTGCTGAGCATGATGGATGCCTCACAGGGATATCACCAGATACCCCTAGCAAAGGAGGATCAGCCCAAAGTAAGTTTTGTTACGTCTACTGGGACATACTGTTTTTTGTCTATGCCGTTTGGCCTGAAGAATGCAGGTGCGACTTATCAGAGGTTGGTGGATCGGATGTTCAAGGACTTCCTGGGGTCCACCATGGAAGTATATGTAGATGATATGCTAGTCAAAAGCAAGGAGGCAGGATCTCATGTGGAAGATTTAAGGAAGACATTTGATATTTTGAGACAATATGGGATGAAACTTAATCCCAAGAAATGTGCATTTGGGGTGAGGTCCGGAAAGTTTTTGGGGTATATGGTCACCGAAAGAGGAATTGAGGTTAATCCCGAAAAAGTACGAGCTGTTGTAGAGATGACACATCCCCGCACAGTGAGGGATGTCCAGGTACTTACTGGGCGGATTGCTGGCCTTAGTCGTTTTATCTCCAGGTCAGCGGAGAGAGGTGTTCCGTTTTTCAGAGCACTCCAGAAAGGATCTAAGTTCGAGTGGACGAAAGAGGCTGCAGATGCGTTTGACGAGCTAAAAAAGTACTTGACCGAGATACCATTGTTGACTAAGCCCATGCCCGGAGAGGATCTGGTTTTGTACATATCGGTGGTAGAGGTCGCTGTAAGCTCGGTATTGATCAGAGAAGAGGTGGGTGTGCAGAAACCTATTTATTATATTAGTAGGATGCTGCGAGGGGCTGAGTTGAAATATTCCGAGCTCGAGAAAGGGGGCTTTGAGCTAATCTGTACTGCTAGGAAACTGAGGCCGTATTTTTTGAGTCATAGAGTTAAGGTACGTACCAATTTGGCTCTTAAGCAGGTTTTAGGCAACCCAAATGTGTCTGGAAGATTGGTGAAATGGGCTGTGGAGCTGAGCGAGTACGACATAATCTATGAACCAAGGGTAGCTATTAAAGCACAGGTATTAGCCGATTTTTTACGTCCAGTTAGTGCGAATGGAGAAGTCAAACAGTGGACGCTATATACTGATGGCTCAACTATGGTATCGGGAGCCGGATTGGGTATCGTCTTAACCAGTCCGGATGGGGAGAATTTGGAGTTTGAGATTAAACTGGGGTAAAAGGAGTCCAATAACGAGGCTGAGTACGAAGTTGTGCTACAGGGCATCAAGATGGCGCACGACCTGGGGGTGCAAAAAATGTGGGCCTACACAGACTCTCAATTGATAGCTTGTCAGTTTAGCTGTTCCTTTGAAGCCAAAGGAGAGCGGATGGCAGTGTACTTGAATAAGTTGCGGGAAGAAGTAGCGCGTTTTGAGGAATTCAAACTAGAGCATTTGCCGCGAGCTGAGAGTGTTAGGGCGGATCAGCTCACTCGGATAGCAGGAGCGCTGGGGACTTGCAATACTCGAAAAATCACGTTATTGGAATTGGGTCGTAGTAGTATAGAGGAAGGGGAATAGGTTATGGAAATCGAAGAGAAGGATGATTGGCGTATACCTATATGGGATGTTCTTGTCAAAGCAAAGGAGGGCGCAGAGAGATTAACAACGAAAGAGACTAGAACAGCATCCCGTTTTTGTGTAATACATGAAGAGTTGTACAAGAGGTCGCGTTTCGGACCATTTTTGAAGTGCTTAACTATGGATCAAGGGTTGGAGGTACTAAAGGAAATACATAAGGGATACTGCGGTGATCATGCAAAGGGGAAAGATTTAGTAGGCATAACATTGTGGGCTGACTTCTTTTGGCCAGGAATGAAACACATGGCTAGCGAGATGGTGAGGACGTGTGAAAAGTGTCAAATGCATGCCCCGATTATTCATGTACCGGCTGAAGAGATGACAACAATGAGCTCGCCGTGCCCGTTTGCGCAGTGGGGGATTGACATCGTGGGTCCTTTCCTAAAAACCCCAAGTAATAAGGAGCATATGGTGGTAGCTGTGGATTATTTTACAAAATGGGTGGAAGCTGAGGCTGTTACTGGGATAAGCGAGCAGCATATGATGGACTTTATCTTTAATAATATATTTTGCAGGTATGGAGTACCACGAGTGTTGGTGTCAGATAATGGAACCCAATTTAATAGGAGGAAGATTCGGAACTGGTGTAAGGAGATGGGGATGAGGCAGCGATATGCTTCTGTGGCACATCCCCAAGCGAATGGGCAGGTCGAAGTTACTAATCGCATAATTGTACAGGGACTAAAGTTGCAGCTGGAAAAAGACGGGGGGCTTTGGGAAGAAGAACTCGCTTCAGTCCTCTGGGCCTATCGAACAACCCCCAGAAGTTCTACGGGGGAATCGCCATTCAGTTTAGTTTATGGGATGGATGCGGTTATTCAGGCAGAAATAGTGGGTGGTTCGCTGCGCTTAGCGAACTTCAATGTGGAGGAAAACAAGAGATTAGCTCGTATGGCAATTGAGACAATCGAGGAAATACGAGAAAAGGCAGCAGCTCGCATAGAGCATTATAAACAGCGGATACAGGTCGCTTTCAACAAGCGGGTCAGACATCGTTGGTTCCAAGTAGGTGATCTAGTTTGGAGGCGAGCTAATGCGCTGCATGTGGTCAAAAAGTTGAAGCCAAATTGGGTAGGGCCGTTCAAAGTGGTGAAGGTGTTACAAGGGGGAGCTTATATTCTAGAGAACGCAAAAGGAAAAATTCTACCCAGAAGTTGGAATGTATGCCATTTAAAGAGGTATTATCCCTAAAGGATGGCAGAGATATGTGGGGGCTGGTGCTTCCATGAGGCCAGCGGGCTGACGCTTCAACGAGGTCGGCGAAAATCTGGCGCTTCCATGAGGCCATTGGGCTGGTGCTTCCATGAGGCCAGTGGGCTGGCGCTTCCATGAGGTCGGCGAAAATTTGGCGCTTCCATGAGGCCATTGGGCTGGTGCTTCCACGAGGCCAGCGGGCTGACGCTTCCATGAGGTCGGCGAAAATTTGGCGCTTCCATGAGGCCATTGGGCTGGTGCTTCCATGAGGCCAACGGGCTGACGTTTCCATGAGGTCGGCAAAAATTTGGCGCTTCCATGAGGCCAGTGGGCTGGTGCTTCCATGAGGCCAGCGGGCTGACACTTCCATGAGGTCGGCGAAAATTTGGCGCTTCCATGAGGCCATTGGGCTGGTGCTTCCATGAGGCCAGCGGGCTAACGCTTCCATGAGGTCGGCGAAAATTTGGCGCTTCCATGAGGCCAGTGGGCTGGTGCTTCCATGAGGCCAGCGGGCTGATGCTTCCAGGGGGTCGGTGATGAATTGTCGTTGCCGTGAAGTCGTTGGGCTGACGCTTCCATGAGGTCGACGAGATTTTGGCGCTTCCAGGAGGCCAGCGGGCTGACGCTTCCATAAGGTCGGCAAGAAAATGACGCTTCCATGAGGTCGGTGATGAATTGCCGCTTCTGTGAGGTTGTTGGGACGATGTTTTCGTGTGTTTGGCGAGGAGATTGAAAGATTTGGAGGGTAGCCCTCTCGTTGTGAGAGTTGTTGTTATTTGTCTGAGGTCGTAGTAAGAATAGTGGGGTTGAAAGAAATAGTTCTGGTGTAGTAGGCCTTTCTCTCATAAAGGGTTTAAGTTTTGAGCTATTTGATAATAAATAAACGTTTTGGTGACCTATGGTTATATAATTATTTGATTGTGGAGGTTTTTATTTGTGCTTAGTTTGTATATCATGTTCTTTGGTGTTTTACGCAATATACTAGTGGATGGGGTTATTTGTATAATATGATTTATTTGAGTTCTTGCGAAAATCTAAATGTGTTAATAAATATTGAAGTACATAAATACTGGAAAAAACTAACATTTGTTCGCAGGGATAATAAGTTAATACAAGGATCAGGAATAAATAAGTTGTTCGGATAGTTTTATCAGGAGGGGGAGTTGGGTGTTCCGAGCTCGTGGGGTTTTGATCGGGCGGGAGAAGCAGGTCATCCAGTGGTGCCTCCAGTTCGGCGGATAGGATCGCTCGACTTTGGCACGATAGCCACCACTTTGTGCTGATTGGCTGGGTCCAATCACCTTTGAAGATGCTGAAGGGAGTGAGCTTGTCAATGAGGGCGGGAATGTCAGGATTATAGGTAACATTTAGCAATGCGACCTGTTCTTTGATCATCCCGGCGACTTTGGTGACCCACTCCTGAGCACCGGCTGCCATTATGCCGAAGTAGATGGAGGAATTCTCGTAGGCCTCCACTGTTTCTCTTCGGTATGAGTCGATGAACTTGTGGCTTGCCATACTTGTAAGGAAAGTCCGTCGCCCCTCAACGATTCCTTGCTCTCGAGCTACTTGGTTTTGTTCTTGAATCTTTTGGATTTGGAGTGGAATTCTTTGTTCTGCTTCAGTGCATTGTCGAGCCCGCCTGCCTTCTTCTGTGCTTCTTTAAGCTCGTTGTTGGCACAATTCATCTCGTCTTTCAGGCTATTTACCTGACTCTTCATAATCGTTATTTCGTCTTCACGAGCCTTTAGTAGCTTGCGCGAACCGTCAAACTTTCCTTGGGTTAGAGATAGTTGTTGCGTTTGCTGCTCTGTTTGGATTGTCAGATTGTCGATTGTTTTTTGGAGCTCGCTTTCCACCGAACGAGCTGCTAATTCTCAGAGAGCTTGGAGAACAAGGGAGTCAACTGTACCAACGAATTTTGTGAGTATTTGTAAGTATGGAATGATGTAAAATAAGTACGATGCGGTTTTGTATACCTGATTGAGTGCGCGCTCATTGAGAAGGGTTAGAATATCTTTGGCATTGTCGCACTTGGATAGTGTTTTGCTCAAGTCAGAGTCCGGGGTGGAGGTCGGTGCAAGTCCTTTGCGAAGGCGATGGCGCTTTGGTTCTGGCGGGCTCGGGCTTTTGGCCTCGGGAACTTCAAGAACCTCATGAATCTCTGTTGTAGGGAGGAGAGGTCGTTTTCCTTTACTCTTAACAGAGCGCCTCAGTAGTTGGATCTCATCTTCGGTGTCAGTCGTCTTGCTCAAGTCGGCAGTAGAGAGAATGGGTTGAGCTGCGGGCTGTGGATTGTCTGGTTTCTTCGCTTCCTCTGCGCGAGTTGTGGTGCAATCTTTGATAAATGCAACTGCAGTAGTTTAGGGGAGTGTTATCAGTCCATTTTTCAGGTAATGAGGAGTATGGTGTAATTATAAAATGACGAAACCCTACCAAACTCAGACTCGGTAATGGCGAGATTCGGTTTAGTAGGGCGGGAGTCGATGCCCACATAACGAAACATATCAGATTGACTGGTGATCTACACCACGTCGAAAGGGCGTTTGCTCCATTCCGCGAGCTGTTCAGAATATTTTTTATACAGACGGGGGCATTTTTTAGAGGTAGGTGGTTTGTATTGTTTGGGAGTACGACGTTGCGGTTCGGTTATGAAAGGCCAATCTTCTGTATTATGGATAAAGAAAAAATTCCTCCTCCACTCGGGTACTTTGTTGGATGGATTTATTAGGAAACGAGCTAGCCCCGAGCGGGAAGATAGGTAGAAAGAGTTTTGTTGATACTTGATTTGAAAACAAAAATGGAAAAAGCCTGCGTCAGGCTGGGAGTTATAATATTTACATAACATAAGATATCCTGCTAAATACTTCATGGAGTTAGGGGTTAGCTGTAGGAGGGAAATTTTGTACAAATTAGAAATTTGAAGGTAAAACGGGTGTGGTGGAAATCTAAATCCTGCCACCAATAATGCGTCATAAAGGGTGATGTGTTGGGGAGGAGGCTTCAAGGGGTCCGTGTGGATGCTCTCGGGCAGAACTATTTTAGCGGTTTTGGGGAGGTTAAGGATCCTTTGATGTTTCTTTAACATTTTTGGGTCGGGAAGTAGCCAATAGTTATGTTTTAATTCTTTGGTTGTTAGGGAGGAGGATGGCAGGTCGTCAACGGTTAGCGAGCGAGCTACTACTGGATTTTCCCTAAAGTGCTCGCAGGGTGCTGGATTATTTGGTTTTTGCAGAGGAATGCCCTCTGGGATGTGGATAGGGGACGGAACGATGGTAGGACCTTTGGGGATGGGGTCTATTAAAGCCTGGGGTTCAATATGATTTTTGGTTTGAGCTTGGAGTTCCGACCAATCGACATCGCCCTCTGGCTCGTCGCGTAGGCCGGTGGAGGGTAATAAGGGTTGTTTTTATCTTGTTTCAATGATAAAGAGATTTTCGGTAGGATTAGAGTCAGGGGAAGATATTGAATTTTGTGAATCGATATTGGAAGATGCTAATTTCATCGCAAATTGAATATATACGGGGGGTGGGGTGGGTGGGGGGGGGGGTGATAACACAGAACAAAAACATCTCAGCAGGCGTAGTTATAACTTCAGTAATGGAATTAAAATAGAGATCTGGGGACTTACACATTTTGACAAGCTATAGGTCATTGATGATTGATGGGTTGCTGGAAGATTCTTGATTGGTTACTGTTTGATGAATTCTTCTTGAGCAGAAATGGTGATTTCTTTCCGATTGCAAAAGTGAAAAGTGATTACTAGAGGGGATGGAATGATTTTTGTATTGGGCGGCGGAAAGCTGATAGGACGGTTCTGAGCGGGATTTAATAGGGTTGATTTGGGAATATTTTGAGCCTTTTATTTTGGGCCCACTATGTTTATTATAATACGAGAATATGATTTAAAGACACGTGTCCAGCAGGGTGGCAGACTGCATTTAATGAGGTTTAAATGGGAGTAGACTTGTAAAAGAAGACGTGCTTTGACCTTTTTGGGTTACTTATGATTACAATTTTGAAATTATTGGGAGCGAGTCTAATTACAGGTCGTGAAAGGGGCTTTGTAGTTGCAGGTCGTTAGATGTGGATCTGGGGACTCAACTTGAAGACTCCCGGATATGTCTTTTTAGAGGATAACGAGCTTAGCGAGCTGGTATGTTTGGAGGTCGCAGGTATGCTTGGTAATTTATGATGAGATATTAATATTTTAACTCGGTTTGTTGGGTTATGAGACCCTGATATATGGTTTGGTAAGATGGAAGGGTGATTTACTTATGTGTTTCATTGTATTGTTGTTTTTAAGTGGTTGAGTTCTTTTGATTTTTATTTTTACATGTCCTACCTGATCTCATGTACCTGATTTCATGCCTCAATCAGCTAGAATATGGGGGACTAGCTGATACGGACTAAAATGTCCATACGTAATATTATTTGATAAGTGAGGTCATTTGTGGTAAGCGACCTCATTTCCTGGGGAGGGTGTTTCTCTGGGAAGTGAGCGCCTGAGTGGTTTTAGTGGAAGAGTAAGTGAGTTGCTTGGTGGAGTAGCGACCTGAAATATGAGGATGGGTTCTCATATAGGGTCGCGACTTCTTATGATGGTGTTGTATGTGTGAGCTCGGTTATGGGCCTTGTGAATGTTCTACGGGTTTAATAAGAGTATTGAATAAGGGCTTGGTGGGCTGTGATGGGCTCAGACCCGTCCTGATAATTTAAGAGAAAATGCCATAGGTTACATACTTTTCAAAAAGAAATTCCACTTTTACAGGTGGTTAAATTTCATTCCTTTTATGACTGATTTAATTCTAATTTTACGTTATGAGTTAATTATTTTCTCATTGTTACCAAATTAGAGTTAGAATATTATTTTTAGGAAATTAAATATTTTAGAGAGTGATTTTAGGCAATAATTTTATTAACTATATTTTAGGGAATAATTTTATGAACTATATTTCTTGGTCTTCTTGTTTTTTTTATGGCCTGCGATATCTTTCATTTAATGTCAATTAATACTAAGTTAATTTTGGGATATTTATAATATATTTAAGGGGATTAATTATTTCTCTTCATTTTACGTATGATCATATAACATAATACCATCTTCTCCGCATAATCATCTCTGATTTTATATCATTCGAATCCTCTCATTCCTATCATAATTTTCAGCAAATTTTGACAAGAAAATAGATCATCTAAAATCCTCTTATATCATTTTTTGAAAATCCTTTTTGATTTTGGTCCAGCGAAAACCTTAGACTCTCTTGGTTAAAATTCTAAAATTATGATGGTCACAACTAATTGAAGTCGACGTCGAAAAAAGTGATAAATCAGACTCCGATTTCGTATCAATTAATCTAGAGAAGGCGAAGAAGAGAAGACATCAGGCCGCAGATAAAAGATTTGTTTACATTTCTCACACTAAACTTCAATTTCTCTCCATCTTGTTTACTTGGTGTTAATATTGCGTTTATGATCAGGTTGAAGTTGATGGCGGAGAAGAAGGGGACGCCGACGAGGCCGAATCTAGGCTTGAACGTCTACTTCCTCCTATCAAACGAGAATCAGAAGCTTGGCCCGACTTCCGAGAAGAATTTCAGGTTGTTTCAAGCCCGATGGGACGCCAGTGTATAATTTGGAGCTTAATGCGACGGATTATTTTTAAGATTTTTATTATTTTTATTAAATTATTTTTGTTTATTGTGCAAATAATAAACATTTTCTGTTATTTTGTGTTGTTTTTTCCTACACGATTAATTGTTATAGGTATATAAAAGTCTTAAAAATTGTTGTTTACTTGTGTTAATTTGTTTTTGTAATTTTTAGTTTGATTATTGTGTGTAATTTATACGAATGAATAAACATATAGTGCATTTGTATGAGATCTTCTACTTGGGATGTCCATATATTTTTATATTATTTGGTTTTTTTTATATTTATCTATTGTATATGGGTCGTGCTAGCTGTACATCTTTTTTTTTTAGTATCTGTTTATTTTCTTATTGCTGGCTATTTATCGTTTTTGTTATGTTGATGTCCGATTTAATTTGTTAAAATTCTAATACTAGTAACCCAACTTTCAAGATACAAAAAAATAAACTCACCATTTTACTACTATAAACCAAAGAGAAGTCGACATTCATCAAATGCATAAATTCATGTGATCAAGAAAAATAGCTATGATAAAGAACTGTGAAACTTGAATAATTATTTCCTACGACATTTATTTTATGTTTATCGTAAGGGACTTTTTTTCCCCAGGATATTTTATTTATGTACAACTAATAAGATGTTGACTGTTTGATTATTTTAAGTTGACTAGAATTTGCGTATTTTGTTCATACGATTTTTCTTTACTTGAACTAAAAAATTATTGATTTTCTGTTTATTTAATAAAGTATTTATTTTTTATTACATAATATATAAGTATTATATATAAGTAAACCAGAAATCAACTAAACGATGGTTTATAATATAATTAATAATAGTTAAAATTAATGAAATTTTAGAATATAATTAGTAAATCAGAAAACATAATTAAGAGTGGTTCATAATAATCAAATAAAATTATTTAAAAATTTTGACATAATAATAAATGAGTTTTAATAATTTTACTTATTGGCAGTGACGTTTAAAAAAAATGTCATGTTGTGTATGCATCTCAAGTTTATTAATAAAAACTTTAATATCATAATTCAATATGTAACCCCCAAAAAAATCAATATGATAAACAATATACATAATATTTATTTTTTTCTTGTAGTGTCACCTAATTAGAGAAGATATTTATGAAATTAAGTATTACATTAATTATTGGAATAAATGAAGAACTTGAATCGATACTAAGAATCTTTATAATTATTATAATAATAATGTTAGAAAACAATATTATAAATAAATTCTTGCATGATTGAAGATATTATACTTACAAGTTCTAGTTTACAAAAGAGATTAAAGACACAATAAATGATATTTAATCAAGTTTCCTTTTTTTTTTTCCCACCCATAACCTGCATCATTTATGGTGGAGTTTTAGGCTGGTTAATGTTGGTTAGGCACATTTGGAAAATTTAAACTATAATAACAAAAATGTAATTACATCACCTACAATAGGCAATCACATCATTTTCTCATAATTTAATAAGAGGTTTGTTATTTATGGGAACTTATTGTATAAGAGGAATCCTAATAATGAGGCGGTGGTAGAGTTATAGTATTTATGGAATTTTAGTTAAAGAAGGTAACTCTAAACCCTAGGCAAGAGGGATTCCTTATCTCTATAAAATGGGGTGTTTTCCTCTCATTATAATCATCGTATTGCATTATTATTAATTGTCCAATCTTCCAATTTGAGTGTTGAGAGTGTTGAAATTGCTTATTAACTTAAGAATCGGAGGGTCTTAACGGGCCTGACATCCGACCCGTTCGAGGCGCTGTTTTGCAGGACCATCCAGGTCGTTGGGAGATTCACAGAAAGATTGAAAGGACGTATTCAAAATCTACTTCAGGTCGCTGATCTCTATTTTGAGATTAGTACCCCTTTATTTGCTGATTCAACTTTTTGAATTTATCAATTCAATTTTGGTCCCTTCATTCACTTTATTCGGCCAATTTAAGAACACATTCCACCAAAAATTCAATTTGGCCGGACTTAGTCTTAAATTTGGGGGTTCCAGCAAGTTCTGCCACCATAACAATAATTAAAAAGAAAAAAGAATAGATTTAAGAAAATTGTTTCTTAAATTGGCCCACATTACGTGATGGACTAAAATTGTATTTGTCATATCATTAAGAATTCATATTATCTTATTAGAGATGCTCTAAATAATTATTTAGAAAGTCTGAAATATAAACTGAAGGTAGAGAGAAATGGGAATATTATCTCATTAGAGATGCTCTAAATAATTATTTAGAAAGTCTGAAATATAAACTGAAGGTAGAGAGAAATGGGAATAAGGGGTACAGAGAGTGGAGAAAATTAGCTTGAATAAGCATATATTCCAGAAAATTGTCGAGGTTTTGTACAAGTGCATGAGAATTTAGTAGGGTTTTTTTTTTTTTTTTTCCTTTTTCTCTTTTTGCATTCATTCTTTAGTTTCAAGTCTGCAGAGTATTGATGAGGTTTTGTACAAGTGCATGAGAATAGCATTAATTTTAGCTTGGCTGAATTTTACAATTGTTCAGCACATTGTACAATCCACTTGGCCACTTTAGGTTGTGATACTACTCATATTCCAGAATTCAACCCTATTTCGCTTTAGAAATTGATTGTTGACTTGTGTAATTCAGTTTATTAATACAAATGTTAGGGATGTAATTCCAGTAATGAACTGATCATTGTGTTATTTTGATTTTTTTATTTTTCGAAAGATGAGGTTTGAAACACCATAACATGGTATTGATTGGGACATCATCCATCCTCATCTGTCATGCTCTGGATTTAATCTGTAAGATTTGAATTCTAACATATATCAAGAGGGAAAAGAATAGAATGTTCTAGCATACTAAGTGAAGCTACAAACCAGCACTAATATATGGCGATAACCCTTCTTTCTTCTCTTGTTCCTTTATGGAGTCGGCAACATGAGCAACCACTCCCGCTCCAGCGTTATTAAACCACTCATTTTTCACCTGTTCACGGAAATAAAAAAAAAAAAAAAACGTAAGAAGCGAATAGAATGAAGAACAATTAAAACACAACGATTGTTGCATGAGAAACTTTTTGCAGTTACTTTACATGAATATTGTGATGAGCCATGAACGGCCAGAAAGCCGAGTGAAAGCTGACATCAACTTTTATCCATCCTAACCGTTGTAACCCATCTATCATTTCATCTGTAATAACACAAACTGTTATTTCCTCAACTGCTACAAAATAATAATCAGTCTTAAATTCGGTCGACATTGAAATAATAATAATACCTTCCATAATCTCGTGATATTCTCTAGTATTCTGTGTGTTGGGCTCATTTTGAGCCGCCTCCTTTGCTCTGGCCGCCTCAGGCGGAAAATCGGGAGTCTCGGACAAAACCGGCGGACAGTACTCAACGTTAACAATATGTTTGTAGCCATCCAATGACTGATTAGAAGGCTGCCAAGTTTCCAATGACAAAGGTTTTATCAAGGATAAATTACGAAACTACCCCCAAAGTTCAGTCTATTTTAGAAAAAATGAAAATGGCAAAAAGAAAAAAAAAAATCTTGAGAGTTAGGTTTGATTATGTATTAAGTTTCGCCCTTAATAAGCAAAGATATTTCAAACACCCCCTTTGCATTTGTAAAACATATATCAGTTCTCCCTTAACAGTTAACACAGATTCGAACCTCGAGGGTAGTTCTTGTAATTTACCCTCTTATTAATACTGAATGTCAAAACTAATAGAGCATAACAAGCAACTAGTCGATAAGGGAACATTATAATTACCGTAACAAGTTCTGATTCCCTTCGTATGGAGGATGTTCGCCAACCAACCATATCTGAGTTATGTTAAGAATCTAAACAACCAAATTAACAGAGAAGAAAATTCTAAAAACTAACTAAATCCTACATGTTTCCCAATGCCAACTCAATAAGACCGATATCAGGATACGGTCATAAGACACATTAGCGTAAAGAACCCGACGTTTGAAAGCACCAAGTGCAGATCTGCAATAGTCCACCATAATAAGCAGTCTAAAAAAAATTAAAAAAGAAAGAAAAAAAAAAGCATATATGCGCTAACATGCTTACATAAATTTCCCATCTTCACAATCCGAGGCCATTCGTAATAACAGAGGAGGTTTATCGGCCCCGCCATCTGTAAGAAAGAGTTGACTGCCTGTTTGACCAGCGAAAATAGGGGCAACGGGAGGAGCAATTTTCTCCAGAAATGACACTCCCAGAAGGAACGGAAGCTGAATCATTGAAGAAAGTTAAACTGTCTGGAAGTTAGATACACGGAGAAAATAAGCCACTTTGTTTTAAAACACATGAAAATGAACAAACGTGAAAAAAGGAGTTGTTACCGCCACTAGCAAAACATACCTGCTTACTTCCTCTTACTCCAAGATGAGGGGTAGCCAGTGTAATAAAATTAATTGCTTCCAGCCCAGCAATCAAACCGTTATTCGAAGGGCATGACTTTTCGAAATCAACATTCGGCGTGTACAAAACAGCGATTGCGTATCTCGCGATTAGTCCACCAAGAGAATGGGCCAAAAAGGATATCTTTTGCAAGCTCTCTGTCTTATTCACAACCTGCATGACCTGTCCATGTCGAGCATTTGTGAAGAACAATATAATTTATATTTTAAGTTTTTTAACTTATATATATATATATACATTTTTATTCATTGTTATGCTTACTTCATCAGCCAGTCGTTTACCAGCACCGTCAATACCTGTGAATGTCTTGGTGTACATATTACATGAACTTGCTACACAAAATAAGCAAGTTAAAATCTTAATTAAACATTTTCCAATTATTATATATAAATTAAAATAATAAAAATAAAAAAGGAAACATACCATATATCAAGAATTTTTTTCCCAATTGCCTCTTCAACTCTGCTTCACAATACGTCCAGTCACTGGGGCTACAAACAAATACATGGGAAAAATTCATTGTTTCCATTATAACAATACTTGATTCAAAACCACTTAAAACCATTAAACTCTTTACCTCCCCATGATGCCATGAACAAGAACAAGAAGATGAACAGGTTTAACATCGTCATCAATCATGGCCCTCGGTGACGACGAAAGATTCCCTTGACTAGTAGTAGCCATGGCTTGTGCTTTGAAGCTTCGATGCTTCCAAATACTTTTTAAGCCTGCAGCGAGATCAAGTGAATCGGATTGGTTGTTCTACAGTTAAATCTTTACCTCTAAATTGGGAAAGCTAGCAAGTCTTAAAAGGAAAATTAAAGGAAAGAATCAAGAGTAGAAGAAGAAAATCAACATTCCAAAAAAAAAAGAATCTACTGACTTTAAATATAATAAAAATACTGCAGCACGAAACTTTTATAATAAGTCTTTCAAATTACCAAGGAATCTAGAATTATACAATGTTTTATTATTAGTAGTAGTAGTAACATTTGAGACGAAATTTAAGATTTATACCATCGCCGGTAGAAGAATTACAGTTGTTGGCCTCGATATATGCAACAGTTGGCAGAAAATTAAAATATCGAAATAAACAGGAAACCATAACATGAACATTTTCACAAAAATCTTGGTTATGCAAGGATGTGTTTTCAAAATGCTCTTTTCCAATTTTCAACTATTCCAAAAATTAGAATCATTTATGATTTTTCTTTTGAAACTATCATTTTCAGAATTTCCATTTTTCAAATCAAAACATTTCAAATATATCAATCATACCATCTTTTAAAATGTAGGACACACCGCTACCATCAAAATATAGTTAAAATATTACTATTTTAAAATTATTTCTATCTAATATGACCATCATTTACAATCTTATTAATATTATACTCCCTCCGTCCACAAAAAATACGCTGATTAAGAAGATAAAATAAGTGTAATTGAAATTGTAAAAGAATTTCTATTCTTCCTATTTTACCCTTAACTTTTGAGTGATCCAATAAATAAAGTCAATTAAATAGGTTTTTCTTTTTAGCTTTTATATGTAATTATTACTTTTAAAAAGCAAACATGACTATCTTTTGTGAACTGAGCAAGTAATATATATTCCAATTAAAATATTGAAAGTGACTCTACCTAACAACTTTCAATTTATATACGCCAAAAAACATATTTAAAAAACCATTCATCCAAACTTAATCTCAATTTTCACACAAGAGCAGATAAACTTCCAATTATAATTTTTTTTCACTAGAAATTGAAGATTGGAATGGAAACAATTCCATACATCCCCTTGAGTTTCACTCAACTCGTGGCACAAGATTCTACAAAATAATGATTTTTCACAAACAAATTACCAAAAAAAAAAAAAAAAAGCATAAAACGGCTATTTAAAATAAATAAAAAAAATGAATCGCGAGATACCAAACACCAGAAATTCGAGAACTCCCTTGCACAATGATATCAAAACTGTGAAAATCAGAGCCATAATTCATCTCCAGCATAATAAAGGAAATTAATTTCAACAAATAAGTTTAGTAAAATAATAAAATTAAAAAAAATCCAGAAGGCCGTAGTTAAAAGACGAAAAGATAAAATATGTATTTATGTAAATAAAAGAGAGAGTGATTACCGGAGAAAGAAATGAAATTCCAAGTATGCCCTGAACGATGATGCGAGGAATTAGGATATGAAGAATAAGGGGAAGGGGAGCATGAATTAGACGACGTCGTCGGATTGCTATGGCTCCGATGGCGAAGAGAACAAGAATTGAATAAAGTCGAAGAGAATAATAATAATACCATTTGTGCGCGGGCAAATTGTGATTGCGATATTATTGTGGTTGTTTGATTAGAAAAATTAGGCAGACATATTTTGGTGGATCGATATTGTTTGACCGTGGAGATTGCCACGTAAGCATCTCAACAAAAATTATTTTATATATCATCAATTATAAATGATATATATATATAATATTATAAATAATTAAAATTTTAAATTAAAAACCTAAACTCTAATATAAAAAAATAAATCTTTAAAACGAAAAATTAAAATCTAAAATAAAAAACTAGACCTACAGTAGTAGGATAATAAATTTCTTTCGAGATTCTAAAATAAAAAATTAAACTTTAAATTCTAAATATTTATCTTATATTATTATATATAACTTACATATTGTTGGGAATATTATTTTTTCCAATATTATTCCTTATTTGTAGTTTGCATTTTTTAGGACACAAAGTATTTTAGAACTCTAGATTTCTTTCTTAGTTGGAGTTTAAGACTTTATTTAGTTTTCTAAATACTTATCTAACTTGTTTCTTGTTTAATTATATAAGGAGTGAAGACGCAAGAAGAAAAGATACACAGAGACAGACGACGCAAACATCTTTGACGCAGAACACGAGAAAATAGATTTCTTGAGTCAACTGTCCAAATCAAGGAGATTTTCAAAGTTGCGTAACCAACAAAGAAGATCATCAGAAATTTTGCCACAAGACTTGAAGCCACGGTCTTAATCACGAAGATCTTTGAAGTTGCGTAACCAACGAAGAAGATCATCATACCGAGGCGACGAGTATTTTGTGTATCAAGAGTTTGATACAATTTGTTTTATTTTTCATATATTACTTTTTATTATTTTGTATTGATCTTAAACGTTGTTAAGTAATATAGTTTTCGAGTTTGTACACTCAAGTTCGTAAGCACGATTGCTTACGGACTGAAATTAATTTACTGTGTTTATTTTTATTTATATTTTCCGCTGCTGCTTTCTGAGATTCAGATGGTGTAGGTCTAGTGACGTTTATCACGAAATCTAACATCATATTTGAAAACTGCATTTCTACAAACCTACACATATATTATTATATATAAATTGATAATAATAATAGATTTGTGTAGGGTGTACCAGTGCACTCCAATTAACGTAATGAATTGTCTCTGCTACGGTCCACGGTGAACCGAATGCGTAATTGCTATTTACTTTGTGTGGTTTGATTTTTCTTGTATATATTTATGTGTGTATATATATATATATTGTAAATATGTAATTAACATTCTAATTGAATTTGGGGTCGTATTATAAACCTAGAAAAAGGCTTAAAATTTAATTATTTGTTTTTGATATTTATATGCATTAATCAAATCAACATGATTGATGTTGGGCCTCGACTCGGATGCCTAAGCTCAGGCTATGGACTTCTAGGTTAGTCATGTTGTTGGGCAAGTTCTATACTCCATTCATCTCATTTTATCTGTCGTAGTTGATCATTTTATGAAAATTAAAAAAAATAATTGGAATTAATTATATATATCAAATGATCATAATATCTTTTTATTTAAAATGATTAAAAATAATAAAAATAGGGGTAAAAGTAGTAAAGTAGCCTTTAATTCTTATTGAAAAAGTAAAAAGTAATAATAATTATTTTTTGGACATATAAATGCACCGAATAGATCGGAATAAAAAAAATTCAAATTGTGACAGATAAAACGGGACGGAGGAAGTATTATTTTTGATTTAATTATTACTATCTGATCATTTTAGAAACTAAGTAGTGTGGTAGATAAATGGAAGTAGAGAATATATAATGCATTCATGAAACAATAGTCATTTTCATTCTATGACACTAATTTTTTTAATTTAGTTTCGAAATTCATTGTAAAGTGAAAACAATATTTTTTCTCTGCAATGTCCCACAAAAAATATACACGAGCAAAACGTATCTTCACAATTTAAATCGTCTATAAGATATGGAACCTAAAACTAGTAATTTATTGATGTCCACAAAAGATAATTTGAAAAAAAAATTTGAAAAATTGAAGGAGTGAATGATAACATGAAAAATATTATGGTACCAGGCGGATCCAAGATTTTTTTCTTTAACATCAGGAGCGGATTTAAATTTTCTTTTTTTTTTTGTTATTGTTGAAGTTAAATAAAGAAATTTTGAAGTAATTCTAATATTAACTAATCAAAATAATGTTACCTATTCTTAGAATAAGAATATTTAATTAATTACCATTATAAAATATAACTTTTTTGACCCAAAGATAAAATAATTATTGAAAGTGAGGAAAATTATTTTTAGAAGAATAAAAAACAAATGTAAATGAAATAATTATGTTTAAAAAATAGGATTTAAAATAGAGTTAAAAAAAAAACAGAAGAATAGTCATAATGAGGGTACGAAACTGATATATTCACATGAGTCTCAAATATAATTATTCGATTAAAAATGTGTGACGTATTAATTCATTGTTCACCATGCGTATTATAAAACATGTCAGTTTATAATGATGATAACATATGTTTGAAACCTAACTTAACTTATATCAAAACTGCAATCACCACATATTTCCTCAACAATTTGCAGCCATTCAATATTCGCAAACCCTCAAATGTGATAATTACACGGGTCATTTATGGTATAACGAAGTCCCAAACCCGGATCACCCTAAGTAAATTGGATCACATATAAAAGGTTCAAAACAAAACTAAATGGATCGGCCAGTTTCATATATTTTTTCCCCTTTCTCCTTTCTCTCCCCCGACTGTTAACCCTAGAAAAAATCATCCATGCCTCATCGTCTGCGCCACCGCCTTTCCTCCGCCTCGCCGTATCGATGCCGGAATTCGCCTTGGGGTCTGCTCCCAGCCGTGGGAGGACTCTGACGAGTATCCGCTTAATCCGCCGTGGTCCTCCTCATCGGATCATCTTTTCGGAGATATTCCCCTGTAACGGTCCTTACCGATTCTCCATTATTGTGCGCCGCTCTTGCCGATACCTAAGTATCACTTCACACTTTTTACAGTCCTTTTTCTCAGTGATCTCATGAACCCCCAAAACCTCTCTCTTTCACTTTTTCCATTGACTCACTACGCAGAAATATCTGAGTCGTTGTGCCTCAACAACCGAAATTAATTTGCTTTGGATTATCATTTATCCTCTCACCAAACAGAAAATGCTCTGGAGGTATGCAAGTGATCTGCTTTAATATTCTTTTTGAATCTGTATTTTTTTTCCTGCAGAAAATTGTCACATTTGCACCAAAATGTGTCACTTTTGTCCAAAAAAGTGTCACTTTTGATTTTTTGCAGAAAACAGTTGCTACACAAATTATAGTAGTCTACTTATTTTAATATTTTTTACTTTTATATTATGTAGCACAAGCAAATTGCTATTTTTCTGCAAGAAAAAGATCACCCGAAGGGCATCCTTGTATGTGACTATACAATGGAATTTGTGAACTTCCCTTGGCAATCTGTCAAATGTACTATTTCTTTTCATTTTTCTATATTATATTTTTTTGTGTAATATCAATGAATTGCATATTTTTGTAAAACGTGATGAAGTATTTATTGGATGTTTTTTTTTGTTTTGTTTTTTTCTGAAGGCTTTAGTACGTAGAGTTCTGAGAGCGCATATATGTCTCAAGATGTTTTTGAGGGATCTCAATATAGCAAGATCGGATGTTTTGGCTAAAGTTCTTGATTTTTGCTTGAAGAAAGACGAGTTGAGGAAGGCGATTGAAGAAAAAAAAAGGAGTGTTGCTGAATTGAAGAAGAATAAGAAATTAAAAAAGTAGTTTGAGATCTTTTTTTGGAGGATTATGTTGTATTCTTTTCTGATGTTGAGAAGTAGGTTTTTGGATGTCAATTCTGTGAAAAAACTGTCACATTTACCCTAAATGGTGTCACTTTTGTGGAGAAAAGTGTCACTTTTTTTGCTAACGTGTCTTGGAAGCTAATGGTAGTAGATTTGTAAATCGGGAAGTGTTGCAGGTGCTATTTTGAGAAAAATTATCTGATTTAGATTTTATGCTTTGTTCTAGAACAACTATTCGATAATTATTGTTTATTGTTGTTTGTTTTTAATGCAAGGATTGTCACTTTTCGTGGAATAGTGTTGCTCTTTTGCTTACTTGTCTTTGATGTTAGTGAGTTTATTTGTTTGCAGGTGCTATTGAAAATCAATTAAGTTATTAGATTTATGCTTTATTTTAGTGAAGTTATAATACTGTCACTTCTTAAGATATTACTGTCACTTTATAGATAAAAAGTGTCACTTTCTAATAGTTGATAGTAATCGTTATTTTATATTTTTTCTTTCCTGTAAAAAATGTCACATTTGCACCAAAACATGTCACTTTGTCCAAAAAAAGTGTCACTTTTGATTTTTTGCAGAAAAAGAGTTGCTACACAAATTATAGAAAAAGAGTTGCTACACAAATTATAGTAGTCAAGTTATAATACTGCCACTTTTTAAGATATTACTGTCACTTTATACATAAAAAGTCTTAGCTTTTAATAGTTGATAGTAATCATTATTTTTTATTTTTTTTCCTTGTAAAAAACTGTCACATTTACACCAATATATGTCACTCTTGTCCAAAAAAGTATCACTTTTGATTTTTTGCAGAAAAAGAGTTGCTACACAAATTATAGTAGTCAAGTTATAATACTTTCTCAACTTTCCTCACAATACAATGTACATATGCGCCATTTACACAACCTTTTAGGCCAAATATTATCTCTCTCTTTTCAAAGCCTATTTAGATTTGCCTCCAATTATATCGCCTAGAAGATCAGAGCTTTCATCGAGCAGCTTAGTAAGAGGATTGAAGAGTTTGATAACCTGCACGCAAACAACACACCTACCGTTCGCCCAGTAGTTAAGAGTGTAAACTTTTTCCTCCATTAAACACAGACTTATAATAATCTGCACAATATAAAAGGTTTCAAGAAGTAATAACAAGTAGATATACTAAACAAAATGCAACAACTGAATAAGAGACAAGCTTCTAGACAAACTTTTTCTAGTAATAAAAGCTGAATAAATGACAAGCTTCTAGAAAAGTGACAACGTTTGCACAGAAAGTGACAGTTTTTAACTAATAAATTGCTCCTTAAAAATTTCCAACAGAAAATAGCATACAATTTCGAAAAGAATGATAAGTGACTGGAATATGTAGGAAAGTGACAACGTTTTGGAACAAAAAGTGATAGTTTTTAACTAATAAATTACTGCTAAAAATTTCCAACAGAAAACAGCATACAATTTCGAAAAGAATGATAAGTGACTGGAATATGTAGGAAAGTGACAATGTTTTGGACAGAAAGTGACAGTTTTAACTAATAAATTACTGCTTAAAAATTTCCAACAGAAAACAGCATACAATTTCGAAAAGAATGATAAGTGACTGGAATAGGTAGTAAAGTGACAAGGTTTTGGACAGAAAGTGACAATTTTTAACTAATAAATTACTGCTTAAGAATTTACAACAGAAAACAGCATACAATTTCGAAAAGAATGATAACAAAAATGTATAGAATTACCTTCTTCGATTTCGTGCTCATTTACAGGCTCGAAATTAGGGATTTTTTCATTATCTCCATTCAAACAAATCGTAATTTTTGAATTGAAACTTTCATTCTCCATTACAGGTGTGATATTTGTCGATGAATTTAGGTTCAGATATTTGTTGTGTCAAATTAGGATCAATCGACGATGAAGCGCGATCGAGAGACGACAGAGGTCCGGCTGAAGTACAACGATTTTCGATGAGTAAAGCTAGGGTTGGGTCGGGGAGAGAGAAATAAAAAGAAAAATTCATGGTAGGGCAAAAGCGCAAGATGGTGAAATTCGTTCTTCTTGTCGCGGTGGGGCGAGTGAATTTCAGCGCGACGGAGTGGTACGGTGGATTTTAGCTCCGCATAGTGGGATTGGGGATGGCGGCTTGGAGTGGGAGGGTAGAGAGAGAGAGAGAGAGTCGGAGAGGGTAGGGTTTTAATTTTAATATATATATGAACCCGGACTGATTTAGCAAATTTGGGTTGAATATGAATTTGAGCTCCGTCACATTAAAAAAGATCCGTGTGACTGTCACACAGGAGACCCACTCTTCAATATTCTGCACTATATAGCTATAGAAGGAAAATAATAAATGATCCAGCTAAATTACTGTATGGTTAATTAAATGATTAGTGACTTAGAAAATGTTGTGTCACTTTATTCAAATTTCATGTTTCAATTTGGATTCCACTTTTTATTTTATTCGTTGAGAATGAGACGTTTTAATATTATTAAATAACTAACAACACACGTTTTTTTTTTTCACGAAGGGTGAAACGGATAAGTGATAAAAAAGTGGAAAAATATACATGTTCAAAAGAAAATTATCACCTTCTTCAAATCCACTTGAACATTATTAATAATAAGATTATGTTTCGAAAAGAAGTCAAACTGCACGGAAAAAAGAAAGAAAAAACAAACAAGGAATCCGATTTTATTTTTTTTTACTATTATTTTTTTTAAAGCAAGAACATATTTGGATGAAATATTAAATGACGCGACGTTAATTTTTTTATTCATACTTTAATTCATTTTTGAAGTTTCCTGCCAAATTACCAAACTCGTCCATCCATAATGATTGATTTAATACCAAGATTTCCTGTTTTATGCACTATATTTAATTAAGACTCGTTTACGTATGTAATGCGTGCATATATAATAATATGTATTGTTCACTCTTATTTCAAATTTGCGCGTCATGAACCATTAATTCCAAGCCTGCAACACTCGTGACCTTCGAATTTCATATTGTCATTAGTTAAATAACCAAAAATTCATGGTTTCCAGGATCATAATCAATTAGAATATTAATATATCTTCATAATTTGCATATCTTTCTTTACGCGTTGATTCTATTTACATCAAACAACATATTAACTTAATTGAAATGGATTGTATAATAACAAATTATCAACTAGCTAGTACACGGCTTAATTGAACCAAATCGTGTCAGCTCAGCTGGTTAGGGTTGTCATATATAAGTCAAATAATATTTCATTCTCCTCTCTTAAAAAAACTTTTCGTTCTTTTTGTTCATGAAAAATTGGGAGAAACAATTTTCTTTTATTATTATATTATCTGTTTCTCGCTCTGTCTCCTATTAAAGAAATTGTGTATATAATTTTCAAAGTTCCCATAATAAATGAAGTTTTATCTATTTCATATATGGTGTTTTTGTTGGTAAGATTATAGGTTGCACTGACACGGGAATTGGACTCGTGACACGACACGTAGACACGCTTATTAAGCGTAAATTATAACGTAAAATAGGACACGACATGGCAAAATATCATATTTTGAAATATTCGTGCATCATAGGTAAGATCAAATCGTGCTATAATAATTCAGATGCAGTCGATGAGTTTTCATGAAAATTAGTGAACCGTTTAAGTTCAATTTTATTGTTCGAAATTTGTGGAACAATAATTTTTTTTTATCTACTAGATAATTTATATTTAATTTATGTCTACTTTTGTATATTTGGTAAAATTCATCTGATATCGGATCTAAATGTACTTTAATTATTGTCAATCAAGATTAATTTATAGAAATAAAATAAAAATAGTTCTGAATTAAAAGTTCTCCTTTCGCAATTCTAGTGTTTCGATTATTTCTTTTTTCTCAATTTTCTAGAAAATGAGAAATTACTAAAAATAAAAAATTTCTTCATTCTTGAGAGTTATTTATTTAATCGGTACATATGAACATACTCTGAATCGAATCATGGCATCGATACTAATGATATTTGGGTGTTTATTTAAAAACAAAAATGGTCATAAACCATAATTCAAAATCCAATTCAAAGATATCTCACCCCCTCTTCCTCAAAAACTCAACACCGCGAAAAAATTTAATGTGATTCACTAAACATGATACAAAACTCATCAGATCCTCACAATCCAATTCGATTATGGATGATAAATGAGGTTTTTCAAAATGCTCGGGAATATCAAAATACATTATTGATTGAATATTTGATACACTCACTTTCCTTAAAAAGTTCAATAAAAAGTATTAAGAAATTATTAGTTGGTTGGTTATTTTCTTAATCTATAAATTTGTAAATCATCATTTTGGCTATTTCACTCGAAAATCAGTAATCTGATTCGACCGTAAGAATCCATTTCGTTGTATATCACAATCAGATACAATTTTGATTCATCAATTAGGGTTGGATATGAACTTATACGTATCATGAAATCCGATTTCTCTTTTAAAAAAAAAAAAAAGAAAAAGACACTAGTACACGTTGTATTTACAGCTAGCAGGACGCTTATGCAACCAATTAACAACTCTGACTATTAGGGGCGGCGCATCTCATCCTCTTCGCCGGAAAGAAATGCCCAAGACCGCCGTGCTCCGCCGCTCGCCACTCCTCCACCCCTTCGAAACCCACGGCGGATGCGTCAAACAAGCAGCCATCCGGCGGTAGGCCCCGGAACGGCGGCTTGGTTTTCCGGCGGCCAGCGCCGACGGGCACATTGCGGAGGGCCCCGCCGGCGGTCCAGTACCTCTGGCAGGCCTTGCAAAAGTGCCTGGGCTGATTAACGTTGTAGTTGTTGAAGTAACAAAACTTGGTCTCCATGCTTTTGCACCTTGGGCATGGGATGATCTTGTCTGGCTTCTTATCCACCGTTGGATCCTCGCCCTTTTCTTCATCATTGCTTGCTTTTACTGATATTGTAGCGCCGAACAACTTAATGCCGGATGAGTTGTTGCTTTCTTGGACCTCAGCCATTTTTTTATTTTTTTTTTTAATTTGTGTGTGTGTGTGTTTGATGAAAGTGTAGTAAGGTGTTGAGACAATAATATATATTCAAATATGTGTGTATTTTACAATTTTAAATAATAAATATGTATGTATGTATGCATGTGTGTGTCGTTCACAAAAGCAAAAAGTGCACATATATAGAATGAGAGCCGCCATCGGCAAACATTAACAAAGTCATGGCCCAATTGATGCTAACTTTTTGTCTACATCATTGTCCAAGATAATTTTATTTTTGGTACATTATGTTGGTCACTTCCTAGAAAATAAAGGTACGTGATGGTGACCAACATCAAACTACATACATTAAGTTGGCAAATTTATCAAATTTAGTAAAAAAAAACCCAATCGGGCTTTGATGCTTACATGGCATGATTTAATCATTTCTTTTCATTTTTAATTTAAAAATTAATTTAACAATTAATTTAATTTATAAATTAATTTGAAAACTGATTTCTTATCATTTTCAATTTAAAAATTAATTTCTTATCATTTTAGAATTAATTTAAAAATTAATTTAATTTAAAAGTTATTATAAAAATTAATCTCTTATCATTTTTAATTTAGAAATTAATTAAAAATTAATTTCTTATCATTTTAAAATTAATTTAAAAATTAATTTAATTTAAAAGTTATTATAAAAATTAATTTCTTATCATTTTTAATTTAGAAATTAATTAAAAAATTAATTTCTTATCATTTTAAAATGATAAGAAATTAATTTTTTAATTTAATTTTTAAATTAAAAATGATAAGAAATTAATTTTTATATTAATTTTAAATTAATTTTAAAATGATAAGAAATTAATTTTTAAATTAAATTAATTTTTTAATTAATCTTTAAATTAAAAATGATAATAAATTAATTTTTATATTAATTTTTAAATTAATTTTGAAATGATAAGAAATTAATTTTAAATTGAAAATGATAAGAAATCAGTTTTTAAATTAATTTTTAAATTAAAAATGATAAGAAATGATTAAGTCATGCCATGTAAACATCAAAGTCCGATTGGGTTTTTTTTTGTACCAAATTTGATAAATTTGCTAACTTAATGTATGTAGTTTGATGTTGACCAACATCACGTACCTTTTATGGAAAGTGACCAATATAATGTACCAAAAATGAAATTTTCCCTCGTTGCATACGTCATCATCTTGTTACCAACATGTGTCCAAAGTCCATCGTTATGAATTTAAAGCTATTACGTGCTGTCAATTTCTTGAGTGAACCTGGTACATCAAGTAAATGAACATCGATGTATACGTAAAATAGACAACAGCTATACATATACACACATTGGATGATAGTGTTGAGTATATCACATATCAATTGCAATATTACATTTTGAACATATTTGATCATCACCTTTTCTTTTAATAATTTGGACAATTGGGTTGAGAGCGAATTGTACTCTCGATCTCGTCTCAACTAGAGTAAGTTAGGTACTATCTTCTCCCTGCTTGGTTAGGTTTTTTGAAAGTACTTATAATTTATTTAATCTCAATAAACTTCTTTAGATTGAGAACTAAGAGTAAGCTTCTGATAGCTTATTTTACCTAATAAATTTATATTCAAAAAAAATTACGTAACTTTTCTAATAAACTCTTAGTTTATTGAAAAAAATCTTTTCATATCCTTAGTATAAAAAAAATCTTATTTATAAATTAATATGTTACTTTATATTTTACGCATATATTTTTATTAGTTATGAGTAAAGTTTTATTTATTATTATTTTTCATGTATTTGTCTTATTTCTTTAAAACGTATTTTGGGAAGTCTTTATTAATTATTATATTTTTATTTCTTTTATTTTTATATTTTTTTTATTTTTTATGTATAGTATTTTATGTTTTTCAATCATGTCTATATTAGTAATTAATTTTTAATCAGCTATTTTAATCAACTAATTTATTAAGTATTAATTTAAAATCAACTACCATCTACGAACTATCAATTATCAGTAATCATATATCAACTGTTTAAATCAGCCCAACCAATAGGATTTTATTACATGTATATAATTAAAAGTGGGCTAGGTAGATTAAGTACAAAGTGTCAAAAGTAAGAGCATTTGATAAAGATTAAAGGGTAAAGGCCTAAAGTTGTTCTCTTTTGATTAAAATGAAATGCACTTGCTTTACATATATATATAAACATGCTGTTTATTAAAAATATATAGTCGACGTGTTGCAATGATGTGGTTTTCACTCGTTACAGTGAAGCCTTGAGATCGAATATTTGGAGGAAAAGTCATGCAATATGTAACACATTATATATATGTGCTACCGATTTATTTGCACATTCCGTGGTAATTAAAGATACTCCTCCTGCTTCATGTAATACGCATACTTTGATATATATACTAATAAAAGCATAGTCCCTTTTATCAAAATCCAAAATAGTTGTTTTCTGTTCCATTTTTGTATGGAATTAATAAGATGCCTTATAAGCAATATCCAGTGTATAAGTTTATTTGAAATTGAGGAACTACTTGGGCCGTAGAATTGTCGATTTTCAATGTATGCTCATAATAACTAATAATATACTGCCATCGTATGAGTTCGTTGCGTAATTCCTAGTCAACGGGCCAATAATATTTATTTTTGGGCAACTTTTGTATATCCTTTCTTTATTTGATTATATATTTAATTTTATTATGTGATTAGATTTTATTTAGAGGAGGTCTCACATATGACTGCCCTGCGGATCACAATCCCTGTGTAGCCCCAAGACCCAAATACGGGTATTAACCTTTGGATAGCGGGATTAATTTAAAAATGAACAACTTGTCTTACAGAATACAACTGGCTCGATGTTGAGCGCTTTCGACGGATCCAATTTTTTTTTAAGATTTTTTATTGGTACAACGGTCAACTGTTAACCGATTGGTCTATCTCAATACCTTGGTGGTGTACAAGAAATCCTACAAAATCATCGGCCCTTACTCCACTCCGATTGAATGGATTTTCATTTCAAAGCATGTTGCCGCATTAGTTCGAAAGTTTATGTATACTTTCCCCGGTTCTGTTGTTATTGCGAGTGCGGTTTGAACAATTGATTTACGTAATTGGAAGTAACCAAGTTTATGGTTAACTAATATTACTCATCATCATCATTGATCACCATGACTTGTCCTATCGCTTCGGAGATTGAGCACCTTCGCTTCTTTGTTCAACCTACGTACGTATCCAAAGTCCGCACAAGAAGCAGTTGAGACAGATGGAAGGTAAACCAAAACTCTTATTTTCTTGTTGAGTAATAGTTCGAGTAAGTCTTGAATGGACCCCCCAAAACTTAAAAATTGTATAACATGCTCTATAGGGCATGAGCTCGAGTATCATAAGTGTTTCTTCATAAGAATGTCATCGTTTCAAATCTGATAAGGGGCTTTTCTTTTTTTCATAAAAGTCATCTAAGCCCACATAAACATATGATGAGCCCAAAAAAGAAATCCAAGGACGCCTATACTGATCATGGCATAAACAATGCTAGTTACCCGAAAACGGTGTCAGATTTGAGATTCTGTAACTAAATCAGTGCCGGTTGCTTTCCGCCCGGACCGGTGAGATCAGATTTCTCGAACGAATGTCACGTACAGTTTCTTTGAGAAGGGTGTGATACCACCACCTATCAGGCCCGGCGAGAGGCTTGCTTGCTTCCCTAATTTGAATTGCAGTACATTGGAATCCTGAAGCACCTTTTTCTTGGTAGGTGTGATCTCCTTTTTATATAAACCCATTTATTTTTCTTTCAAAAATTTCGACTTTCCTTTAACTCTGTTTTTTCTATTGGACAGAATATATCAAAACGACTTCTGGCATCACCGGAAGGATCGGTGCAAAGAGGATTAGTGCAAAGGGCACAAGGATAGGCTACATCAGGATATACCATAGTTGAAGAACATTCTTCAATCTTAGTAAGAGGGGGAAGGATTAAGGCCTCCTAAAACGATCTACTAAATTCATCGAGTTGTTTGAGCTCAGTTGATGGACCAGCGGTTCACATTCACCATTATCCGTAAAGTTCCTTGATGAGGAGGTCAGAAAGAATCGGGAAATGTATTTTGACGGTAAAGTGTTTTATAAATTTTTGGATAAGTAGCTCATATTAACCATAGAATCTCAGCGACAAGGCGGAGTTAAAAGTCTTGATACTTGATTAAATCACACTTTTTTGATGTGGTGCTTTTAGTGCTTTCCCCAATTTCACGTGTAACTTTAGCTTATGGTCCGAAACCAATGATACATAGATTGAAGAAAAGAATAAGCGCAAAGAGTCTTAAAAGATTATTTTTCTATAGAAAAAGAGATCAAAAAAGAGGTGAATAGATCCTTGGAGCCTAATGCTTGTTATGGTAATGCTATTCCTTTTGGCTACAACTCCTTTTCCTTTTAATAATTTCTACTATGGCAAATACTTGTGTTAGACAAGAATGACGGGTCATGATCCATTAGGCCATCTGACCCGATATTATAATGTATTGATTTTTGTACTATTATGTATTGTTTTTTGTACTCTAAAGTATCGATTTTTCATAAATCTCTTATCCGTGCTATGCTGTATTGATTTTTATACTATGATGTATTGGTACTGATGTATTGGTGTTTTCACTATAATGTATTGGTATGAAATTTCGGCCTAACGAATTATTCCGTTAGTCTATCCTTCTACTATAGATTTTTTCAGCAGTTATTATTTTTCAAGTGTATTTAATAAACTTTTATGTCTGACTCAATAACCTTCAAACTACACCAAAATTGTGATAAACATGTCAAATAAAACAGACAACTTTGCTATGCACACATTTTGATTCGAACTTAAGACTCTCAACTCTCTCGCGAAACTTACACTTCTTCGCCAGGCCATTGGCCTTTTTTTATAATCACCTTTTCAGCATGGCCCGGGTGGCTGCATAAGTGCAAATTGTAAAAGTGGACTTTAATTATGGGATTACTTTAATAAAGCTCTCTTTATTTTTGATTAATTCAAAAGTAGCCACATTTTCCGATACCTTTGTTTTTGCCCCATCTACACTACATACACTCTTGACAGACCACCATTTTCCTTCTTTACTTGGAAGGACACACTTTTACTATTGGGGATGCCTTTAAAGAAGAAAATCTTAGTTATAAAATGACATTACCTTTTGAAAAAGTTGTATCATGTTTGAGTGGACTTAGTAAAGAAATAACAAATGCAGTATAAGCGCTGTACAAAAACTTGGTGTCCCCATTTACTACTTCCTGCCGAAAATTATCTTGCTACATGTATGTGTCTGATTATTAAATGGCTAATTAAAGCAGATTGAAAGTATTGGAAAAGATGAAAGGATTGAACAAGGCTTTTTTCTCTTTGTTCAAATATATTTTAGATGCATGCATCTTATTTGGCCATTAGTATATTTGTTCTGCTTCAATTATTCAAATATTATTATACTCTGGTAAAGAAAATTGGCGGGAGAGGACAAGTGTCTCATAGATTCCTCACTAACTAGGGATGGCAACGGGGCGGGTACCCTTTACCTTCGCCCGCATATCAATTATTACTAATACAAAGAAAGAGAAAAAATTTCATGAGCATGATTTGTTAGGTCTACTTAAATGTAAAAAACAAAAGTTAAAAAAATAAGTAAGTGATAGGTAGAATTTCTTATTTCTACACGTATAATAATATAAAATATTTAATTGATAATATATGCTGGTATGACGGGTATACCCGGCATGGGGGACATTATCCCCATTCATGTACCCTACCCACGAATACCCGCAATTTCATATTGTCCTCATCCCCATCCCCACTTAAAGCGGGTAATACCCATCGCCGCCGAGGCGGGTATCAGTTTCAACTGGGTTTATTGTCATTCCTACGCAGTACAAATGAAAAATCCTTTTTTTTTTGGTACTTAAATGTATTTTTCTATTCTTGCTATAGTCTACTTGTCTGCTAATTCTTTCTGCACCGACATTCTTAGGACCAAGTGGGAAAAAAGAAAAAAATATATAATGTGTATTTTCAAAGCTAGAGAACTGTAGTGTAGGGTCAACTTATATATAGCCAAGACTTAGAGATGGCAAATGAGCCGAGACCCGCCAGGCCACAGAGCAAATTCGGGTTGGGTCCACGCCGGGCCAAACATTCTGTCCTTTTGGGGCCCAAGCCGGAATCCTAAATTTTTTGGGGCCAGAACTAGATGAAAAAAATTACAGTCAAGCATCACAACAAGCAAGTTAAAACAATAAAAAAAATGTTAAGATAGAACAAAATTGCCTACAAACTATTTACAGATAGTATTTTCGGGCTATTCACAAATAATTACCAGTGTATATCCTAATATGGAAATCAAAATCACTGTACTGATACCTTTTGATGATATTTCATGAATAAGTGTCACTTCAGTCACCATCCTTGTCTCCATCATCACTTCCAACAGCCTGAATGCCAACATGCTGACATAGTGAGAACAACAGAGGAAGGCTAATAAAGTAATTACTAACTAGTGTCACTCCAGAGAAAGAGAGAGATACCTGGCGAATCGCATTTGCCTTCTCCAGGATTGCAGTGGCTTGGATGTTGGACGAGCCCCCTAACGACGCAATTGGCTTTGCTGGCACGATCGGTCTGAGATTGAATGACTTGGGAAAGGTGAAAGCAAAAGGTGATTAAGTAGTGATTAGATTAGTAACAAATAGAAGAAATGCAATTTAATGTAATTGTGAGAAAAGTTTGAAGAAATAGCTCCATTACCAATTACTCACTTTTGATCTAATTTGGTAGAGAAAATCCCCCTTTTTATTTACGTTATTGCCTTGTTTATCTTCTCGTCCGTTTGAATTCTGTAATCATAATCATAAGATCTCATTCATCTCAACATAATTAATTGAAAAGCAAAAAAAGAAAAGGAGGAGACTGGAAATATTAGACCTTGCTTTTCAGCTCATTTGTGGTCAGAAAATTTTGATCATGATATGAAGGGGCCGGCTTAGCTTGCTGCGAAATTCTAGGCGCTGAGTGATTTACGGCAATCAAACTTTGAAGATCAAAAGAACGACAAGACTTAGAATTTTGTGCGCCGTTTTCAACAAAAGAAAACTGAACCGAACCTGTTGAAATAGATTCTCTGTTCTCCCACTCTTCTGAATTTGATTCCGACCGATAAATGTTACAATCATCCGATAAAGAATTTGATGAACTACAGAACACATCATCATCTGAGTTTAAACCGACAATGTGTGGAGCAATGGTAGCCTCCGGGACCAACTGAAATGAAGGAAAAATATCTCCCCCACTTCGATCATTAGTGTAATTTCCATCCAGGAACTTTAGTTTCAGCTTTGATGTCACAAACCCATCTATTGGTTGGACTGAAATTTTCATGTGCATGAGTGGAGGTGATGAAGGAGGCGAGAATTTCAAAGCTACGCCTCCGGAAAGATCTTTAATTCGTCTATATCCGGTTTTTTGATGATTTTCATTATTCGGATACAGCAAATCACCTTGTTTTTCGAATTTGACCTCTAAATCAGCAGGAGATATTTTCCAAGATGGCATACGGAATGATACACCATTTACTAGGTGTTCCGGATATGTAGAGCTATATGTATCCAGACCCTCTTCGATATTATTAGAACTCTTTGTTCTATTGTGAATAGATGAAACATTTTTCCCATCTTCCCAAGACAAATCTGGTGGTTTTGAAGGCTGGAGTCCTAGCAAGCCACCGTTAGTCCAGAAGGTAACTGAAGTAACATTAGAAACTTCCGGTGCATGTTTATGAGGCTCTGGACTGTTCTTTCTATCATCAATAATAACTGTACCCAACTTATCATCTATACCTTGCTTTCTTGTGCAATCTACATCAGTTTCAGACTGTGGCCCGACGGTATAAAGTGCATCCATAAAATGATCTGTTTCGCCTTCAAAGTCATCAAGATTGGTCTCACGAGAATCAAATGTTGGCAAATCTCGATGATAATCACTTTCATGTATCTTTAAAGGAGAATTAAAAATGAAATCTCTTGATTCTTGTTCTTCGGGTCGCATTGAGTGACTTGGTATGAAATCATCTTTATTGTAGCCTGACCCATTTCTCACAACATCCAAATTTGATTGTGCACTCAAATCCAGTCTTGGTGTAGCATCATGATTGGACATTGTTTGAGAAGACGAAGTATAGCCACCGACACTGAATTGAGTGAACTGCATTCTGCAATTCTCAAACATTTCAAATTTAGTATCATGAAAAATCACAGAAAATGTTCGCACTAAACCACCCTAGCTATTCCTACATTCCATTCCACATTTTCACCGTCATTTTCCTTTTGTTTCTTATAATGTTCCGTTTCCACTTCAGGAAACAAGCACAAATGGCATTTGTACCTGCCACTTTGGTAGGATAATGATGCAGCTTGCGATACCTCTCCATTCTTCAGCCACGGCCCTTGTTTCTGCTCAAGTTTCAACACAGCTTAGTAGGATAACAGATGAGCAATTTGAAGGAGAACAAAAGAATAAAGAGAAGGTCATAACACCTACTAACTTACACAAGCATGGGGAACCATGCACTTTATCATGGTGGGTTCTTTTTTTATTTTTTATCCAAAGACAGAGACAGTTCAACTCTATCAAAGGACAGCTGCTACGTCAACATTTCTCAACAACTATGTCACATTGTGTTCTAGTAATTATACTCCCTCCGTTCATCAATAAATTTAGTTTTATCCCAAAAATAAAATTTGTTGTTCACAATAGTTGTTATTTTACAATTTCAATGTGAAATTGTACTTATCTTTACAATTATACCGCTAATCATAAAGAAGAAGAGTGTGAAGAGACAGGCTTTTGAAAAGAGAATAATATTTTATTAAAGGGTAATATGATCATTCAGTTACATTCCTTAATTGTGTGCACAAACCTTAAACTACCTCTATTGAAGAATGTAGGGAAGGCTGTTAGGTCGTTACCATAATATTGTGCCATTTTTTATCTCTTAAAACCTCATCAGTACTTGCTTCACCAGATGCCACTGATGATCTCTTAAATAAAGATGGATCTGAATATCTTTTCAAGCAAGATCCATGTCCACCAGGGTCAAACCTAAAACAGAAGCATAAGCTTTATTAGCAGGCAAAGAACGAGGACTAGGGTATTAATATTTAGAGTTTTCATACCTATCAAGCATGTGCAAACGTGGAGGGTCACGGCATTCTTCATAAGAATCCAAGATAAACTGAGGGCCGTCACTATATAAAAATTGATTTGTTTCACATCGGACAGGAGTGTGCCAATTAGATCCTGCAATCACCTTTTTCATGTAAGGAACTACAAACGATGCAAAAAAATAAATAAATTATGTCAATATTAAGCATATATACCAGCTGTATAAGCAAAGTGTAAGTGGCTTCTTTTTGCCAGTATAGCCTTCTCGAGAGGAGAAAGTGCATTTTCGATTCGTTGAACACGAGCCATCAACTTATGGCTTCTAGTAGATGTGCTCATTACTTCTTCTTGTAAGCCATGAAAAACTTCTGCTGCAAAACTACCACGTGCAGATATGCTAATTCAGTTTAAATTGTGTGAATCTGAAAAATTCTTGATGATGAATCTATAAGTTTCAGATGTACCAATGTACGAAAAAGAGAGTGAGTGTGTAAAGACAAATATCAAAATTGCTATTTAGCCTTTTCATATAACAATGTCTGAACAACACTTTCTCTTATAGTAAGCTCAATCATGATTTGTAACCTAATTTGCTTTTAAGCTTTTAGAAACTTCTATCATTTTAATCTAAATCTTTCCACAATAGGCAAAAATTACCAGCACACAGTACAACAAAAGGATAATTGGTCATAATTTCATTTCCATATTATACTGACCTCAAGTCAATTAACTCTCTCAAGTAGCAACACAGTAAAAATTGAATTACAGAAAGATAAGCAAAAAAAAATGTAGAAAAATTACTCAGCGAGATCACCGAGTTGACGTAAAACTCCGACGAGGCCAGCGACGGAGACTCCTTCTAGAATCTCCTTCGGCTCGTCCTTGTTCGCTTCCCTGTACATCTCCGGCGCTCCGAGGCCGTACTCGTTTCTCACCTCTACCCTTACCAACGGCATCGTTTTGAACAGAAACAAATTGAATTCCAGGAAAATCTAAAATCCTCTCTCTAATAATATGCAGCGGATAATTGATGAAATGCGCGATGAATGTTGCGAATAAATGAAGAAATTATGAGTGAATCAGGGAGAAGCTCATTAGGTGGACGGATTGCAGCAGATTAACTGCCGAAATAGCGATGTATAGAGACAGCGAAAATGTATGTGTGTATATATATATATATATATATATATATATTTGTATATGTATAGATATTTAAATATAACAGATAATGTATCTGCAGTGTATGTTGTGTGCGGGCTAGAATTTGCAGAAGACATTGTTGGATGATGACAGTAAGATTACAGTCAGGGAAAGTACGGAAATGGGCTTGGATTTTTGAATGAATTGACTGTGGTCGGATATAAAATGACTATATTGACCATGGTATTGGTATCAGAGTTCCGGGAAAGTGTGGGGTCCACCGAATTTCGGCTTTATATAATCCGCCATGTAGGATTTGTAACGGCGCTAATTGGCGCATTAATATAAGAAAAATGATTATACTAGGGAATTATACTACCGATCCTGTTAATTAGTTATATGAGCACACCGATGTTTTATAAGTTGTTCAATTGAAATTTTTGAATATTATATTAACGTTAGAATTGTTATGAATTTGTAAATTTATACAAATAAGTATTCATCGACTTATATTATTTTCAATTTAATAGTGTTAATTGATCATATGTGGATATTAATATTTTATAAAAAAAAAATCTCAAATTCATCAATATTAATGTTATATATGTGATAATTTATTTTATTTATTTTTAAAAAAATAAAGAGATAGAAATAACATGATTGGATGATATCTTTAAAATTAATTGTAGACATTTTCAAGAGTAATATCTAGAATTTAATATTACTCCTAACAATGTCAAACATTTAATGTGCCACATAATTATTTTTATTCCATAAATTAATTTTTTCACTTTTAACATTATTGCATTTGAGATACACTTACGGTAAAATGTCAATAGCACTTCATTAAATAACTGTGGTTTTATATTGTCTATATATATCATGAATCAAAACGAAATGCAGCGAGTCTTTTTGCTAAATTTTAGAGTTCACAATTTCTTCCCACTCTCTCTTTGTATATTCATCTTATTTCTTTTCATATATTTAGTGCCCAAAGAATAATCAAGCAATTTGTGTAACTAACTAATTATTTATAACGTTTTTAAAACGGATGCTCAAAAAATTATAAGTATCTAAAAAGATTCTAACGGTAAGAACTTATAAAATATATTTCTTTTATGTTAATTTACATATTTATTTAAATATTGCATATCACCACGATTGTAGATATATGAGGCTCTGCACCATCTATAATATTTGGCGAGATTAAGGAAAGAATTTTGTTTTATTTTATTACTTAACTCAAAATACTCACTTGAAATGTTTATCGAGTATTGTGCCGTGAATAATTTTTATTCGTTAGTCTCATTACTTTAATTTCGAAACACATTCTTAAAAGGTTTACCTAGTATTATAGCGTGAATAATTTTTATTGGTTAAATTTGCTACTTAATTATGAAACACTCACTTGAAAGGTTTACTGAGTATTGTGGTATTGAAAAACTTATTTGTTAGTTTTTGCTTCTTAATTCTAAAAATCCACTTGAAAGGTTCACCGAGTATTCTGTAGTGAATATATTTCATAAACTTGTCATATATTTTCAAACACACACTCGAAAGGTTTGACGAGTAACGTGGCGTAAAAGTAAATAAAGTACTAACTAAAAAAATAGTATTTTACCTAGGGGAACCTAGGGACAAATTGCCCTCGAGTTTTCGAGGGCAATACCGATGGGATATTTTACCGAGGGCATTATCGAAGGTCAATACCTTCGGTAATCACTAGTAGAAAAAAGACGATTAGAGGCGGTTCAAAATAGACATTGGTGGTGGTTTTGGACCGCCCTTGATCGAATCGACACTTAAAGTAAAAATCACAAGGTTGGCGGTTCAAAACGCCACCTAAAAAAGACGTCGGGTGGCGGTTCTTATCTCGAAGCGCCACCAAAAATATTGAAATTCGGTCGAAACCGACACAAAAAAAGAGCCGGGTGGCGGTTCTTAGGTAAGAAGCGCCACCAATAATGTTGGGCGGGAGGCGGTTTTGCCAAAAAGCGCCACCAATAATTACTGAAAAATAACGTCGGTTTCCTAAGAAACTGATGTCGTTGAGACAGAGAACATTAACAACGATTTGAATATAACCCATGTAAATTCAAAAATAATAATTAAAAGAATAAATGTCCATTCTATTTTACATCCATCCCAACCTATAAATACCAAAAAACTGCAATTTAATTAATTTTCATGAAAATTAAAATTAATCAACACCAAATGTTAACAAAAGCATCCAATATACTTAATGTGATTGAAATTTTCTCTTCAGCCATGTTCTCAAGTATTGACTTACCGGACCATAAGGCCACCTAAAGCTAAAACCATGGCTCTAATGACCCAAATGATTCCCAGGTACCGCAAATGACCTCGCCAGGAAACGAACTTGACAAACAAAGATACGCTTTGATATTTGAGAATAAGAAAAAATGAATACATATTTTGCTTATTATCCATCAAAAGTAAAGTTCATGATCCAATCGTATGTTAAAAAAAAAAAAAAACAATTTTTTTTCTATTTAATAAGAGTAAAAATTCACTTTATCAAAAAAAAGAGAGAAAAGGGAAAAATAAAGAAACAAAACAATTTAGAGTTTGAATTGGCCAACTGAAATACCTGATCACCGCAGAAATTTTCTAGAAACTTCTGAGTGACGTAAACTTCAGCAAATGCCTGTTGGTAACTCTTCGGAGACACCCTTTGTATCAGCTTGGCAAAAATTTCAGAAACCTAGAAAGCACAACAAAAATAAATGTAAATAACTTTTAACATTTAATTTGGTAAACCAAAAAAATCGTCTTAAGTATAATACTTCACCTCAGGCTGCGAAAGCCGATGAGCTGCTTTAGTCGTTATGTCTCCAAGCATGAGGTATTTGAAACATGGGTCTTTGTAAGGGAAATACAACTAAAAGGTCAAAATTTAATTATAGAAAACTAAAATAGACGAAAGAACATTATTAACCTTTCGGCTGCTTTAAACGGGTTATGTAAACCATGTTTGGTGCACTGGGACAAGCTTTCCACAAAAGGCTGTGTAACATTATGATCTGTTAGAGATATTTTGAGTAATATTAAAGTTATGAGATTATGGGTATACATACTTGTATTCCTTTCTCATCTACTTCGGAAACTTTAATAAATGGTTCGTCGTTTAAAGGATATGGAATGGTGTTCCAAATAGAAGATTTTGTCCAGTTACCCTGTACAAATAAAAAATAAAAAAATTGATGCAAGTGAATATCAATCCATAAAAATAAAAATAAAAAAGGACATTAGGCTCTTATATCATCAAACACACGCAAATCTGGATAAATTACTGAATATAGGATTATTTAAAAATGGAACCATATTTGGGACATACAAGTTCTTGGGAACTTATGATCGAGTTTCTAAACACAAACAAAATTAACATGATTCAAGTTTTGTATTAAGTACCCAAATTCAGAACTTCATCTGGCTGAGAGCCTGATATTTCATCCGCTTACACGGTGGCGAAAGGCAAGGAATGAGCAAATCTACATTAAACAACATATAACTTTTTTTACACAGAAGTGATAAAAAAAGTAATAGAATCCAAAATTGATCATCAAAATGTGCAAATTTACCACACTATTAATCTAATGCTTGGAACGCCGATCCCACACATTTTAGAAAAATAAAAAATAAAGAATTCCCCAATATCTAACAATAATTAAAAAAAATCCAAAAACCCTAATAAAAACGAAATACCTGGAGAAATTAAAGGAGCTGAAGCAATTTGAAGAAGCATGCTGGGTGCATTTGTCCTCCGCCTCCGTCGAGAGAGAGTAGATCTGGAGAAGGTAATGAGAGTTTTTTAAACTATCACAATCAGATCTCGTGTTAACATGGCTTGATCTTCGATAGTTGAGAAGCCAACACAAGGATATTCGTGGTTCTTGGTGTGGTTAGGAACGCACGGATCTGGTGCTGAAGTTGTGGCGTGTCTTAGTGGTGGTGAGCAGCCTCACGGTGAGTGTTGGCATCACTGGATTTGAGAGTAGATTGAAGTGTAGATGTGGATTCTGGATGTTCCAAATTATTAGACGCGCTTCTGAATGAAGTGCCACCGGATGAAAACTATTTGACGCGCTTCTATTCTGAAGCGTCGCCCGGAGTGGATTTATTGGAGACGGTTTTGTGTTGAACCGTTATTTTTATGTTATTAGTAGCGCTTTAATAATTGTATCCGCCACCCGCCTTATTTATTTTTTTCCTTTTTTCATTTAGGTGGCGGTTCAAATGTAAAAACCTCCGCCTTTATATTTTTGGCAACAGTTTTAATCTGAATAATCACTTATGCAGCGTTACTAATCAATTTTTTTGTACTAGTAAATACACCCTTCGAAAATACGGCACCAATGTTTGCCGCCATTATTACTGAAGGCTTTACGAGAGCAAATGTACCGAATGTATTTTCCCCTCGGTTTTATTATATTAAAATAAATTCAAAAAATTATTTAAAAATATAATTGCATAAAAATAAACCATATCATATCATTTTAGGCACGTAAGATGATTTATCCCGGGTTTTATTAGAAAAATATCACCGATCATTTACGTATTTACACGTGTCGTGTAATTCGATCAGCAGTATCCACGGTACGAGCGATCGACCTTTTTCATTGGAAACGTTAAGTAATGAAGCATCATTATTTCTGTTAAGGTACCACAAGGTGAGTAAATTTTGGTTTAATTAAGGAGTCTTGACCTATTTTCTTTTAAGAGTTATGTTTTGATTAGGTATGTTTTGTAGAATCCTACCTTCTTTAGGTTAAGAAAATTCTAGGACTCCTTTTCACCAGCCCTTAAATCTTATATAAACCCTCCATGAGTACGTTATTCTTCATAAAATCTTCAATCCCTTGCCATGCCTTGATCGTTTCTCAACCACCAAGTTCTTCCATAAGCCTTGTAGACGAAGATGACGCAAATCCCATCGCGCTACCGGCGTCGATCGACCAGACCATTAATGGCCATTCGACGAAGTCTCTGTCTCCATCGACATGATGCCCATAGATCGACGCCAATGGTCGTCGCTGCCCCCGTCGACACTACGTCCGTCGATCTATGCCCTTGGTCGATGACATCTCTGTCCCGGTCGATCTACCCCTCGTCGATCGACGACCATCGACGCCAACCCAGATTCGGCCCATTTGCTGACTTTAATTCAAGGGCCGCGGATTTTGAGAGTTAATCTTGGATGAGATTTTTTTGGACACCCACCTTGATAAGGTAAATTTTGCTAAGGTAAGCTTTGAGGTAAATTTTTGTTTAATTAAGGAGTCTTGACATATTTCCTTTTAAGAGTTATGTTTTGATTAGGTATGTTTTTTAGAATCCTACCTTCTTTAGGTTAAGAAAATTCTAGGAATCCTTTTCTCCAGCCCTTAAATCTTATATATACCCTCCATGAGTAGGTTATTCTTCGTAAAATCTTCAAGCCCTTCTTCTCAACCACCAATTTCTGCCATAAGCCTTGTAGACGAAGATGTCGCAAACCCTGCCATTTCCTCGGTCTCCGTTCCCAACTCGTGTAATTCGACCCTTCCCAAGCAGCCCAATCCGATCAAGGAATTATCACCGTGTCGCGACTAGACTAGAGCATGGAATCACTACTGCAAACTGCCTAATTAACGGCGGTTTTTTCTGGCTTTTAACCATCTTATTCACGACGGTTCTAATAGAACCGACGTTAAATCTACCCAATAATTAACGAATGAATTAATTAACGTCGGTTTTTAAGGAACCGCCGTGAATACTTGTTAATTCACGGCGCTTTCCTTAAAAACTGCCGTTAATTTAGTTCAATTTTTAACGTCAGTTTTTATAAAACCGCCGTAAAATGTTCGATACTACGGCGATTTTATGAAAACCACCGTTAAATGACCGATTTAACGGCGGTTTTTTTGAAAAACCGCCGTAAGAA
>BMAC01000196.1:95467-121600 GCA_014905375.1 Phtheirospermum japonicum
AAAATTTTGAAATGAAACTCAAATCTTCAACAAACCATAACTTTTTCAAGTTTTATTCGTTTTGAATGAAATACATATCAAATTAACCACATTCTCAAGATCTACAATTTAAGATACATATTGCATGTTTTAAAACGTAAAAAATATATATATATATATAATTAAAATTAAAAAAACTGGACTGATTTTAGCACTACAGTACTATGTAAAAAGCACAATGAACCTGGAAATATAATTGGCACTGTGCAATATTAGATCTACGGCCTGGATTGGTTCCTAGGTTCGCATATATTGACATGGGATCTATTTGAACCTAATCCTATATATATATATATATATATAATATATATAACACACATATATATATATATATATATATATATATATATAGGGTTGGGTTCAAATGAGAACCCGTCATTATATGTGAACCTAGGGACTCATCTTGACCATTAGATTGGATAATCTTGATGGTTGAGATCATGACATGTCAGCATGGTAATAATGTAAAAAAATGCATTAATTAATTAAAAATGGTATTTTGGACATATATCAACGTTTACAAAGAGCACTACATTGTTCTTTAGAAATCACAATAGATTAAGAAAAAAAAACACTACGATTGTATACAAAAAGCATCGCAAATTTCGTCTATAAACTGCAAATTCAAAAATTTGAAATAAAACTCAAATCTTCAACAAACCATAACTTTTTCAAATTTTATTCGTTTTGAATGAAATATATATCAAATTAATCATACTCTCAAGATCTACAATTTAAGATACATATTGCATATTTTAAAACGTAAAAAATATATATATATATAATTAAATTAAAAAACTGGACTGATTTTAGCACTACAGTACTGTGTAAAAAGCACAATGAACCTGGACATATAATTGCACTGTACAATATTAGATCTAAGGCCAGGATTAGTCCCTAGGTTCACATATAATGACGGGGTTCTCATTTGAACCCAATCCTATATATATATATATGGAGTGGATCCAAGGGTCCACTTCTTATAATGAGTTCGTAGGGCCAAATCACAACCATTTAATACATTAGATCCAATGGATATAAATTAGTTTGGGTGACAAATACAAATATGTCTTTCTAAATATGCATCAATAAATTTTTAAATATGCATCAATTAACATTTAAATGAATATTAATATTATTAACTAATATAAATTACATCATTTATATTTCTCTCTCTCCTCAATTAATAATTCTCCTCTATTGAAATCTCTCTATAAGTCTCAAAAAATATAAATATTGTCAAAATAAATTACACCATATTATTCCTTACGACCTAAGGAACAATACCCATATCATTTTTCCCAATAAATTTTTACATTCAAAAGTTCTAATTGAAGTTTCAAAAAAAACAAATAATAAAAAATAGAAATTCACTGCACATTTAGACGCATGTTATTGCACAATTAGAAGTACATTGATGCATTATTAGAATAATAATGATGTTTGCATTATATATCACGTTTCTCCAAGCCAATTTCCAATAGTTTTACTGCACATTTAATAGTTTGTTAATGCACATTCACATGTCCGATGATGCACAGTTAGTAGTACAAGTATACAATAATATATGCTATATATTTATTAGTCAACCATCCTCATCTAATTTACATCTATCAAATCTAAACCTAATGAGTGGCTGAGACTTGGCCCTATGAACTCATCTTAATAATTGGACTCATTGGATCAAAGTGTTATATATACATATATGTATGTATATATATACATGTGTGTGTGTGTGATATACAATATTCACCTTATTTGTTAATGTTGTTGACACTCTAACCTATTTGACAATTAAAGGTTGTTTCGGATGACACATGTCACCTTCTAGTAGTTTTAGAATCTGATCAGTCGGCACCAGGTGGTTTGGGTTGAAATGCTTCCTTATTGAATTTCTTTTTCTTGGTATACAATAGCACCTTTTTTTTAATCTTCCTTTGAGATTAAGGTTTCTTTGTCTCTCTCTCTCTCGCCTCTCTTTCATCATTTTTTTAATCTTCATTTATTTTTGTACCATTTTGGATAAACTCAAATTAATTTTAACATGCTTTTCCCCAGTCTTTTACGATTCATAAGAATTGTGTGTTTGTGTTTATTAATTTGTAGATGATTTGATTTTAGATCTATGATTTTTAGAATTATATTTCTTATTTCTTTTTTTTCTGGCCTGAATTATATCTCTTATTCTTATTTTATCCAGTTTTGAACAATTTTTTCATTGATTTTTTTCATCTAATTTTAATTGTTTGGATTTTATGGTATTTGTTTCAATCAAAAATAATTTTGATTTTCATCTAACATGAATCGAGTGATTCACAAGAAAAATATATGTGAAGTAAATGCTCCAGATCGGAGCACGGAGATGAAGAGTAATATTCCATGGTAAATTATGTTGGTGGATGTTAATTGATCGAGTCCCACTGTTTCACTATTTCTTCTTTTTTAGGTTTTATCTATAAGAGAATAAATCAAATGATTAAAAAGTAAAATTGAAATCAAGAATCCCGTAGTGAGGGAGATTCTGCAGAGGTTAAAGAGATACAATAAAATATATGTAATGGTTTCATGAGTCTTCTCTCGAAGTTTAGTTGATTTGTGGCTAATCATTTCAGATTTATGATTTTTTTTTTAATTTCTATTGCTCTTTTCTTCTTTTTTTTGAGTTTGATTCAATTAGCTAGCTTAAGTTGATAGTCTATTCTAGGAGACCTGATGCATTTCTTCATTTTTCGTATTCATGTTGTAATTATTGTGGTTATTTTTTTCAGTTAACGGAAACTTGGGATTTCTGAAATAGACAATTTTTATAATATATTTTATATTATAAGTCTATTTGTGCTTCCCCATTGAGCTTTGAGAGTTACAGAGCAGGAAAAGAAGTAGATAATATTCGTTTCTTTTTACCAAATTCATTAATTGATCCACCCCAACCCATCGGACCCGCCCCAACCCACCTATTTATTAAATAAAAAAAAGAAAAAATAATAATTTTCTATCACACACAAGAACACGCACAACAAGTGTGCTACCCCCACCTCCGGACTCCGTCCGCCACTACCGATCACCAGCCGCCACCAACCGCCACCTCCCTTGTTTACCGGTGATATTTTTTATAAATCTTATATCGTTGTAATCGTCTCGTCCCTCGTTTCAAATTCACAATTGGATTTATATCTAATGCTCCAATCACATCTGAGGTCAAAGTCACAAACTCATCAATTTTAACCTTCAATTTACAGCGATTCACCGAGCGAAGTTTCGATAAAAAAAATGCATCACAAAATCGAGTAATTGTCTCGCTCCACTCTACAAAACTGCCAAATTCAAAACAACAAAAAAAACAATGTCATCGGGAAAAAAAAAAAAAAAAGAATCTGCACAGTTTTAAGTATTACAAAATTAGTTAAAAGTATCACAAAATCGAGTAAATGTAACACATGTTAGTATTTTATATTTTTTCATCTTTTTTTTTTTTTACAAAATCAAATTATCATAAAAATGTTGTTAAATTATTACAAAATATAATTAAAATACATATTCTATAATTTAATTTTTTACTTACATATGTGCCTATTACATATAGATAATTAAAAGTATTAAAAAAATTGATCGCATATCACAAAATATATTAAAAGTATCGCATATTTTCTAATACTTGTACATTGTACTATATTTTGTAATAAGTGTGTTCTGTGATACTTTTAATATCATTTCTGATACTTTTAATATATTTTGTGATACTTATTCATATATTGTAAAAATTACACAAATGAACACACACATAAACAGAAAATCTAACATCACTACCACCGCACGGACGCCACCAGGAGCGGACTGAAAAATGGCGACCACAACCATGGTAGAATATGGAAAGAGAGAGAGAGAGAGAGAGAGAATCGAAAAAAAAAATGCATACCATCGTCGGTATCGACTACGACACAGATTTGAATACATAAATTGGGGATCTCGTAGATTACAACACATGGAGTTAAACGGTGATTGCAGATGTAAAATTAGCCCGGTGAATCGTCGTAGATCTGAGGTCAAAATTGACAATTCATAAATCTTGACCTTTGATCTATAATTATCGGAACATTCAATCGTAAATCTAATTTTAGACTTAGAATAAGAGAGTTGAAACGATTTAGATGATATCATTTTTGTTAAGTTTCTTCACCGAAGGACGGTGGACGTCGCCGGAGAACAGCGGCCGGCGGAGAGAGAGAGAGAAGCAGAGGGGAGGGGAGGCTTATGAATTCTGATTTTATTCTTTTATAGTTAGGGTTAAGGGTGGGTGGGTGGGTGGGGCAGTGGGTGGATCGGGCCGATGACATGGTAAAAACTGGTCTCATAGGATGAGACTGGTCTCACCCAAGTATTTGCCTTATCTCTTCTTTCTCATGTACCACTAATTTCGACATTCTCATTAAAATAGAACAATCACATTAAGTATGTAATACTTACCAATTTTCAAAAACATATAATATCTTTATGATATGTTCAATGTAAATGATACATTTAAAATTGTTAATTTATATAGAATGGTAAGCAACTTAAATTATGATATACAATTTGTTCGGTGTATCTGTACTTACCATTATATATATGTTGATTGGCAATTCCCATAAATTATGGAACAGTAATTAACTTAACAACAACAGCTTAAATTTGTTAAAAATCGATGTAATTTTGAAATTGTCATTTTTCCAAATGACAATTAAAGTCAACTTTTCCTATAATTAAGGAATATTTTTTTTTAGTGTAAATAATTATACCTAATGAGATTTAATATTGATTATTATGATTTTTAAAAAATCATATATTAATTTCATAGATTAGTAAAATAGAAAATCAACTACGAGTGTTAAGATTGACCGAATTATTTCTCAAAACTTAATGATTAAAGTCTTCCTAATAAAAATTAAGATTGATTAATATGATCAATTAAATTTCTTAATTATTTTTATTACCCTAATTGCATTTATACCTTATAAAGACTGACTATATAAAGTCAACTTTTCGTAATTTAGGAAATTTATAATACAAATGAGTAAAGTCAATCAATTCATACTAAAAATATTCGAGTGAAAAATATTAAAATATGATTTATAATAATTTGTATGATAGCAATCAACTTTCCGAAATAGATTTATGATTTGCATGATAGCGGTTAATTTGAGAATAATTTAATTAATTAGTATATATGAGTTAAAAATATTGAAATCATGGAGAAAAAAGTCAATCAATTCATACTAAAAAAGTTCGATTTACCATGTTTATTTATTCAAATTTAGATTATTTATTTTCATGGAAATACCTTTAATACAAACTCAATAATTAGAGTTATTGATTTTAAAAATTATATACCATTTGGTTTAAATTTTTATTTTATTTAAAAGATCATTATTCAAATTTTCTTAACTATAGTTAAAACATGGTAATTTTGAGTTTTGTTTTAAAAAAATCTATATTCATTTAAACTATTTTGTTAATCTAGTTTAATATTCAAGGTCATGTTTATTTGTTTAGATATAAATATTAGGGAAAGGTATTTATTACACTGTTCTTAATTATAATTACTAATTTTTAAAAATATTCATCATTCATTTAGACCTTTTTATTTGATGGAGAGATCAATAATCATATTTTCTTAATTTCAATTAATAATTTAGTTGAATACTCTTTTTTTTTTCAAAACAAGTCTATATTCATTCAGGTAAAAATCATTTCTATATAAAATAAAAATCTAAATAATGGGAAGATATATAAAATAATGAAGTGCAATTAATGTTATATTTAATACCAATTAATATAATTATCTTTTTGGTTGAAATCGTGCAATCTATATATTAAAAATGGATATTGACATTAATGATAAGATATATATCAAATCAAATAAAAATTATTATTCAATCTCATTAATTACAACCAATAAGTTTGGTATCTACATTTAATATATATTTAATTTATGCTTGGATGATTATTTAATTGACTCTCAATCTATATTAAAAGTGAAATTATTGAAATAAAAATTAAAAAAATTGTTTATATTTTTATTTTTGATACTTATGGAAATATCATTAATTTTCTACTTAACTTCGATTAGTAATTTTACAATATATATTTTGTTAGATCTTAAATTTTAAATCTGAAGTTAATAATAATAATAATAATAATAATAATAATAATAATAATAATAATAATAATAATAATAATAATAATAAATATTAAAGTTAATAAACTTGTAAAACTATTAAAAAAAGTTTTTATTTTTTTTAATTCAAGTTAATTTTGTTGTAATTCAAATTTTTTTGTAATAAAGTTCAATTTTATTCCTTTTAATTTTGGTATGAGGTATTATTATTTTTTTATTATGGAAGATCATGTGTATTATTTTGGTATGATTTATTAATATTGGTAGATTTTGTACACTTTTGTAATTTCAATTAGAAATATTTAAATTTTGATAAAATCTTTTACTATTTTTTTGTATGACTTATTTCTAGAAGTCGCTTGATAACATGTTGAAAAATAATAATAATATAAACTTACAATATTTAAATTTCCATTATAACCGAAAATGATTTCATTGAAGTCATTTTAAAGGCTAGGTAAAAATACAAAATATTATAATAAATAAAAATGCATAAGTATTATCACTATAAATAACTACCACCCACATTTCGATTCCAAAATACAAAATACAATTCTTTTTCCGATCAAATAGCTAAATTATTTCTACAACTAGAAAAATTGATATTTTGCATAATGGCTACACGGTTTAGTTTGACATTAATTCATCTAAATATTTTGTAAACATATTGAGATCATATCTTTAAAGGCACTAGATGAAGTGGGCAGATCGCCTCGAGGAATAAAGGTAATATTTTGGTTGATTTAGTTGGTTTGTTAAAATTGTAATGTATCTATATTTTTGAGAAATATTTTTAAGTGTATTTTGGCTAATATGAATTTTTGTGAAGAAAAGAGAAAACGACAAAGCCAATCTTTCTTCTTTTCTATATTTTGTCATTTTTTATAATTAAATATCATTTGTTAACTTTGTATAAAAGAATTGATCATGATATTTTATATATGAGCTTACCTCAAATTTTTAGAAAATCAGAGGATTAAAACATTTAATGTGCTTTTCTGTAAGATTAATTTTATTTTTTAAAAATAGATATACTACTTTTTTTATTCTCAGTTATTTTTTTATGAGTTTAGTCGCGCTATGTTGTGATGATCATATTGTTTCATGTCATCTCCAGAAAGAGATGACAAACCTACTGTAATATTTGGTGTAAATGACTAGAATTAAATAATATATATATATATATATATATATATATATATATATATATATATATATATATATATATATATGTCATTAAAGCTCAGTGTTGTTTATGCATAATATGAGTTCGTTAAGTTCTTTGCATAAGGAGTTTACAATTTGTTCAAATTGTTACTTTTACATGACTTTGGGTTTAAGGTTCATGACTTAGAATCTTTATCTTGCAATTTTTATATATTTAAATTAATAGTACATAATTGTTATGATCTAAAATCTTCTTATTTTCTTTTATTACAGACCGGAAAATATCATGTGATACAACTAAGTATTTTATAATTTCTAAACTATATTTGTAAGACCCCGTACTAATATAACAAGTTTATTAAGGTAAATTAGATTATAGTGTATAATAATTTTTTAATAATATATCTAATTGTCATATATGTGATTTATATTAATTTTAGGGAAAATTCCCATATACTCCCAAAACATAAAAGACAATTTCCATATAATTCAATGACTCTTTTTATTCCGATATAAGCCAAAAACTTCCCATTTAATCAATATGTACAATTAAATTATCAAAACTACCCCTACACCTTTCAACGTGTGATTTCTATAAAAAGCTGGGTATAAACAGTAAACCAAGCCCTCAATTGTTTCATCCCCCGTTTTCCCTTTCTCCTTTCTCTCTGAAATTGAAAATCGGTGAATTGGGAATCGACCGCAGCACCAGCAACTCGACAGCGGTGGCGAACGAAAATCGAGCGGCGCGGTGATGGCGTCTTCGAGGTGGGTAGAGGTTTAGGCCCGGTGGACATCCTCCTCTCGACAGTGAAACCTCAATGGCGGTTCGCGACTGAGATAGGTGGCGATGGCGGATCGGGAAGTGGGCAATCGGCGGACCTTTTCCTTCCTCGATCGTCGCCGGTAGCTGGAAGTGCAGGCGGCTCGGTTGGGAAAATGCAGTCTTGGTCAGGTCATACCCTTCAAGTGTTTGTGAAAATATCTCAGAAAAATTCTTCCCAATTTTTTCTTACCCCGTTGTGTGTACATAACTTTTATTTTTTCCTTTTTACCTTTATTTACCTTGTACCACAAACATTGATGAAACTTGTGCATTGAAATTAATGTTTGGTTTGAATGGGAAATGCTTTTGACTGGGAATGCCCTCAAGAATTTGACCACTTTTAATCCATTTATAGTCACTCCATTTATTCTCAAACTGTCCTGGAATAAATAACGAGTCTTTTAATGTGTATATTTTGAATTCAAATGTGCAAGGTAAAGAGATTTTTCCTCAAATTGTTGGTTTTAAAAGGTCTTCTTGGATCCGATGAAAGAGTTGTTCATCTGTTTTCACACTGCTCGAAAGGGATTTCTTCAAATATCTCGATGTTGAGAGAACGAGGAGTGCCTCAATCCACTATTGTTTTGTTGGCCTTGTTTCAACCTTGATTTTGGCAAAGTAGTATATAATTTTCCAAAAATTATGGAAAGTAGTTTGTAATTTTCCAAAAATTTTGTGAAGTAGTATGCAATTTATGAAAAGTAGTACCTAATTTCTCAGAATATTATGCAGAGTAGTATGTAATTTCCCAAAAAATTATGCTAAGTAGTGTGTAATTTTCCAAATTTTCCACGAGTAGTCTTGAATTTACATGAGTAGTTCTGAATTTTTGAAGAATAGTTCTGAAATTTGAACGAGTAGTTCTGAATTTACATGAGTAGTTCTGAAATTTACACGAGTAGTTATGAATTTACACGAGTATTTCTGAATGTACATGAGTAGTTCTGAATTTTACACGAGTAGTTCTGAATTTTTGAATAACAAAATAAAATAGTTATAAAGGGTAATTTAGTACACTTATATAATTTTTGGATTAAATGGGAAGTTGAGATTTCAATGACCTATTTGGGAAAAAATATTTCACTAATGGTCTATATGGGAATTGACCCTTAATTTTATTATATCAATTAGGTGATATATATAATTCTATGTGTTATGGTACTTGGGATTTTATTTTTTTTCTCAAGCCAATTTAACCATTTTTTTCGGCCCAGCCTGTTTTTAAGCCCAGTCCATTAACCCATAGTATATAAGGTTATTCCCTTCACAAATTTTGAGATCACAAACCATTTGGTAAGATCACTTTTCTCTCCAGCCTTAAACTTTCTCCTTTGGGAGCTTTTATTTGTTCTTCTTTTGTTTTTCTTCTCTTCTCATCCCTGACCACCGGTCGCCGCCGCCTGACCACCGGCCGCCGTCGCCGGCACCACCGGTCGTCGCCGTGTCGGTCGCCGAAAGTGAATTTTTCTTCCAAAAATCTATTTTTTTTTATTTCTCCCCTCTTTTCTCTCTTATACTATTGCATGTTATATTAAATTATTATTTTACGTAAAATATATGTATATATATACGTATTTTTTATTTTATTTTTCTTTTAATTGTTGAAAGTTCACCGACGGTCGCAAGCCGTTCAAGCCACCTCCGAGGATAGCCATAGGGGCTGAGGTGGGGGCTTTGGTTGGTGAATTTCTCTGTTCTAAACCCTAACCTAGGGTTCCTTTGTAGACTTTTTAATTTATTTTTGAAGATTAGCTCCGAGCTTCGTAGTCACCGGAAAATTTTTAAGCCAAGGACAACCACTAAGTGGTCGAGGCAGAAACAGGGTTTAAACGGGGCCGAACTTATAATAAAACAAAAATTACTCGGATTTAAGTTAATTTTAATCATATTTTTAATTAAATAACCTTCGATTCTAGCCGATCGTCGATGCTAAATTAGAGCTCGACCAATCGTTGCCAACCTTTATTTTCAGCACGGGCTGTAATCGAACTAGCCGTATTCATATTTATATATATTCTTATAATTATATATTATTTACGGTTATAATATATGGTTCTTCAATTTATTTCGGAATTCGTTAGAGTCGGTCAAAGTTTTAAACGAGTTCTCGACATGTGTAGGACTTGCGCACGACAACAACACTATTCCGCTGATAATTCAATCACCAAATTATATACGTGAGTAAAATTTTATTAAACTTGAGGTTTGAGAATTTTCATTTAGGGCATAACCATGTTTAGTATCTATAGCGTTCGGTGTTTTAATACGTTTTGTTTGTGTGTTCGTTGAATTGCTTGGTTTATTATATTTTGTTTTATGCGTTTGGCTGAATTATGGTGAATATAAAGGGTCTCATGTCGTATGATATATGCTGATTTATAGTGGATTTGGTGATGAAATGGTTTTTAGAATTCGTATTTGACCTATGTTGATGATTTTGTTAGTTGTTGGTTATTGACGAATAATATGGTTGTTGTCAGGTTTCGGACAACCAGTTCATAAGCTGTTTTGACCATCTTAAACTATCTTTTGGTATTGAGTGTCTTCATGAAAGTTGTAGAGATGTGTCTTATGTGTTTATAGCCGCTAGAATCACTCAGTTATCAAATCTACACTAGGATTTATACGTAAAATACGAAATCTGCGCACTGCTAAATTGCTGTTTTCTGTAGCCTTGGTCCACAGTTTTACACTGTTTTCACCCTCGTAACCTATTTTTTAGTTTTTAGTGTCTTCAAGAAAGTCGTATCTTGATGTGTTAGCTTTATATCGCTGTAAAAATGATATTTTTATTTACTGTTGTAAGAAAGTTATGACTGTTTTAACAACGCAGCGCATGATGACGGAAAATTTCAAATGTCAAATAAATAAAACTTGATTTTTGACAACTTTGTTAAATTGGTTTAAATTGTAGACACATGCTATTAACTGTCCGTGTTTATCAACGAGTAGTTTGGGTAATCAATCGAGCATGATGTCTATGGTTATTGCTCGACTACTCATGGTACCTATTCCCATTGTTCCTGGTCGGGTCGGAGACGACGGCAGGATTTGGGTCATAGTTTGGGTATATTCCAGAATATGACGTACACTGGGTTTGAATCTCATAGCTAAATGGAAGTCGAGCCTACTGGGAGGGATAAGGCGTTTGAGGCTTCGGCCTGGAGTGTCACCTTTCATGGTGAGTAGAAACGTATGGGTCGATGTTTGATCGACATCGATTCTACATTTATGGTGAGTCAATCTGGCTCGAAAGCTAAGTGCTACGTGTGGGAGCCACCTCTAGAGTCCTTCGGGAGCTAAGTGCTATGCGCGGGAGCCACCTCTAGAGTTTCGTAACCGGACACTCACCAGTTTGACTGACTGTTTGGGAACGAGACAGATTTTCCTGTCTGTTCCACTGTTAACTGTTTGAATTGTTTATTTCTTTTAAAAATTCACAAATTGTTAATGTCTTGATAAAATCAATTACTAATTTTTGATGCATACACGAAAATTTTATATTTTAAAACAAAAGTTGCATTTTTTTTATTTAATTCTGCTACTCACTGAGCTCCTTTAGCTCACGCTCTCTTTTTTCAAACCAAACTCTCCAGATGTCGATGATAGGGCGAGCGATTCCGAATTTGGATTTCAAGGTGAAGGTTAAATTGTCGTCTAAGGTTCCTTGTAGCAACTTCTTGTCCTTTATGTCGTTGGTAGAGAATGTTGATTTATAACTCAAGAGTTGTACATTAAATAAGGGCTCCAAGCTTTGTACGTTTTGTCTTTGAGTCGTCGTTGGTAACTTTCTTCTGTACTTTAAACCAAACTTATTTATGTAAATTATGTGTGCACTTTTGTTTAGTTAATATTTGTTTTTTTTGGGACGTGACAACATTTCAATGAACAATAACATTTTTTGAACCATGTTCAACGTTTATTTTAATAATATTCTATATTTGAAAAATAATTAGATGGTTTGAATGTATATTGCTTAATTCTAAGTATATAATCACTTTTTTTTTTCTAAATAACTAAAAAATAAGAACAGTCAACTATTCCGTAAGATTACATGTTAAAATAACTACCTGTGCAACCCACATATCAAATTTCAGAGAAGATATTTTTCACTTATTGTTTTGTTTCACAATGACTAAAAATAAGGGTCAAGGTTAAACTCCTCCAATGTTGGCTTGTATTTGCCAAGACCAGTGTTCAACCACGGTCAACTTTATATCACAATTTCTTGAGTGAATAATTGTTGTAGAATTTTTGTTGCAACGAAAATGATATCATTTTGAATAAGACAGTTAATGTAGTTCACAAAGAAGTGTTTCATAATTTAGAGTGAACACCATTTTATTTTATTTTGGCATTAATGATCACATTTAGAAATAATTTATTTTTATAGATTTTACGTTTTTATATCTTTCTTATTTATGCCCGCGTAATTGCGGGTTTTTAAACTAATCTTCTAATATAAAGATTGGTTACCGTGTAGGGCATCCATATTTTAAATTTTAGATCCCTTGGCTTAAAAATAACATTAAACTAATTAAATCCTGATATTGAGACTGGAGATGATTAAAGATGATAATCCTAAATTGAATTAAAGAAAATCCTAAAAAGTTGGGTGAAAACTTAAAATCTGCTTATATATTAAAATAATTAATCAGAAACGAAAAAAAAAGGCTAAATAACGAAGATTCAAAAAAAAAAAATTTTTTTTGCCCCCAAACTATGACAATTTTCACAATTTACCATACAAACTATTATTTGTGACAAATCGTCATACAAACTATTCGCGATTTGCAGCTTGCTCCCTAAACACGATTCTTTGTGATTTTGTGTCAAAGATCGGATGATGTGGCACAATCAAGTTGTGACACGTCATCCGGTTTTGGACACAAAGCCACAAAAGTATGGGTTTAGGGAGTAAATTGTAAATCACGCATAATTTGTATGACGGTTTGTCACAAATAATAGTTTGTATGGTAAACGGTAAAAAATACAATAATTTGAGAGGTAAAGTAATAATAACTACTTTAGATTATACCCAAATAAATGAAATTTTAAAAAACATTATGAAAAGTTAAAAGAATTGGAAAACTAAGAAAAAAATTAAAAACTATAAAATGTAATATTAACACATTTACTTACATAAGTTTTATTTTATTTTATTTTATTTTATAATAAATAAAACATATATAAATCAAATCTACCAAACCTCTGAATCTAGAATAAAGCAAGTTTAATTAAGGTTTGAAAAACCCCTAATACCGCCTATATTCTAGTCAATAAAAAAATAATCATTTATACATGGGTTTTGTTTTTACCTGTCCAATAATTGATTATAATTAAATATTATTTTCTAATTAGTCTATGTGAAAAATTGATTAACTCCTTGATATAACATTCATTAGAGATCGATTTTTTTATAACTAAGAATCAGTGCTAATAATTTAACTAGTTGAGGTTGTTAAAGTAGTTGGCTCTGAGAGAGCTCAAACATATGATGGCCTCACTCAGGACGTGATCTCCTCCAAGTCAGTCTTTATCATCAGTAGGGACATCTCGATTAAGGGAGAGTTCCGCAAGATGTGATGACTCAACCTCTTTTGGAGAGTTACAATGAAGGAGGCTGGGTTCTATCTAAGTACCCAAATAGGTATTTTGGTAACTATATCTTACATATCAGGGGAATTATTCGAAACCCGAGTGAATAAGAAAACAAGAACTCTATTTAGTTTTTGTGTCCTTATTTATGCCGATTATGATATGTAAGAGATGGAAACCCTAATTCATGGGGAACACGTCTCCTAAAGTCAATATATAATGGATACATGCTTTATTTTAAATCCTAAGTTGAATAATATCCATTGTTATTATACTATTTTATCATCATCATAAAATGTGTTTTTCGACTTGAGTTGGAGCTTCTACATCGAGATCATCCCTGGTGATTTGCAGGTTTGAACCGATTCAAGATGGAAGTTTGAGATGATTTGACCCCAATTCACTACTACAAAAAGTGAGTTTAACATCAATGTTTTTTAGATATTCAACACCGAATATTGAACTCATGTTAATTTAGCAATGTTAAAAGTCACGTCAATTTTTGTAAAACTGATATGAATTCGGGAAAATCGCAATTTTTGTCCTATAAGTTTGACCCCTTTTAATTTTTGTCCTTTAAATATAGGCGGTTCAAAAATTATCCCGTATCTTTAAAATCTTCGCGTTTTATGTCCTCTAAATATAGACGGTTCGAAAATTGTCCTGTATCTTAAAAACTCTTTGCGTTTTATGTCCTCTAAGACCATAAAACATGAAGATTTATAGGACAAAAAACGCGAAGATTTTTTAAGATACAGGATAATTTCCGAACCGCCTATATTTAGAGGATATAAAACGCGAAAATTTTAAAAATACAGGACAATTTTTGAACCGCCAATATTTACATTATAAAAATAAAAAATGGTCAAATTTAAGGGGAAAAATGTAATTTTCCTTGTGAAATATTGTGGCTTTTCACATCAGCTTTAGTAAAAACCGAGATGTGACATTTCACATGACTTTATCAATGAATTTCAGCATATTATCACAAATACCTCCATTAAACAAATAGAAGAAGGTAGTTTCTTGTTTTCCTTTTTTGACATGCTTTTTGATCTGATCATCAAGAATTAAAAAACTAGACCACGTACACATGTAATTAAATTAGATTTAATGAATCCATTTTGTTGTTTTTCCATGTTTGTTTCACTTTTTTCTTGAAGCGATATTTTTCTTATAGAAAAAGGTAAAGGCCGTGTACTTAGATTAAGATTTTTCATAGCGTTATCTCACATTTCATGATCTAGGGTTTCTTTTGTCTAGTTTGCGATTAATACATGTAATTTTCATAAAATATTATAATGGACTATTGCTTTAATTATTATCTATATATAAGTTCCATAATATTTTTTAAGAACCTTACCAATATCACTTTATGATTAACTCAATTTCTCAACATATTTAATATCAACGCTATGTAGTTAGGCTTTTAAAAAAAAGTATAATTATATAGAATTTTGCTAGTTTATCTCCCTACTCTTTCTGTTCTTTCTTATTGTTGTATAGTTTAAAATGATATAGAATTAAACTTGGTACATAGAAATAAGATAAAAACATGCATATAAATCCCTTATCAGTTGCATATAAAAAAAGTATAATTATATACTCCTTCCGATTCTAAATAAATGATATTTTGTTTTCTTAATCTTTTTTCTCATTAAATGTCGTTTAAGGTATTTATCACCCTTTCCATCTATTTTATCTTTATCACAATCCTAATAAATATTTTATTTCTTTAACTTACCAATAATATTTGTACTAAAAAAACACATAAGAATGAGAGAGAGAAGAACATGAGTAATTTTTTTTATGAAAAAGATAATTACACATATTTAAGAGATTGATTATTTAGGGTAATTTAGTCAGATTACATACTTCTTAATACTCTCATCTCAAGTTAAAATTTTATTTATTAAGGAATAGAGGGAGTATGAAAATATTTTGCTAATTTATCTCCCTACTTTCTGTTCTTTCTTATTGTTGTATAGTTGAAAATGATATAGAATTAAATCTGGTACATAAATAAGATAAAAACATGCATATAAATCCCTTGATCAGTGATTACACAAAAAGGAATATATAAGTAGCTAAAAAATTAAAATAGAAACACACAAATTCATATTTGAGAACCTATCTTAATATTATTACATGAACAATAAAGAATAGTTACTTAAAAAATGTTTAGACAAAGAAATAATAGCTGTAGTAGAATTTTGGCGTCACTCCCCGATAACGACGCCAAAATTTGACCGCACATCGTTACGCAATAAATTTAATGTTTATATTGCAAAAAGAAAAAAAAAAGTTCGGCCCTAATCAAACCCTAACCCTAACACACATATTATCTATTTATTTATATTATTTATATAATTAGGTTTTTTATTTTTATAATTTATTTAAAAAAATTATTAGGTAAAATAAATAAACATATCATAATAATGTCTTAAAATTACAAGAAGTTTTATTTGAAAATAAAAAATACAATAAAATAATATAAATAAATAAATGACAATTCCTTAACTTTCCTTCACTAACTAGTAGAAGCGGTAAGTAAGGGTCGATCCCACGAGTAGTAAGAATTAACTTGTGATTATTTGTAACTAATTAAACTAATAAATTGGGATAAAAGATAATGAACTAACTAAAGAGAACTAAATAACCAAATAAACAAAGAAATAATAATTAAAATATATAGCATCAACTAAACGAACACGTTGAGAATTAATAAGAAACTAATAGTAATGAGAAAACACCAGTCCAAGTTCGGTTTTCACCCTCAATCGATTCATCTAACCAATTGTAATATCATAATTCACTCATCATATGAAACTTAAAGCCTTAAATAGCGATAAGCTCTGCTACTCGAATTTACCATTACCGAATATTTAATCAAAATAAGCTCTTCAATTAAACTTAATTAATGAACAACCTATAATAAGCCCTCTAGATTTAATCCAATAACAGCATTGAAACCAGGAAAATATGCTAATCTAAGTAATAAACTCATAAGCTCGATTTATTTAACGTATGTTGTGTTATCCCTAATGATGCACGACCATTAGTTGCTACAGTGAAATAGAAACCACGACAATTACAAGCAGCCCAATTTCTAGCATTTGACAACCAACCCTAATCTAGGTGATCAATCCAAATCATAAATTAAGCAATCATGTCATGAATAGAATACAAACAATCTCATATGAAGAACAAAATAGATATTAAGGGAATTGATTAGAAAATAATCTCACGAAGGTTTCAACGTCACAAGGACTAGAATAAATAAACTACTCACTCATGGTGTTTATGAAATTATAAAAGAGAAATAGAAAAACAAACATAGTTCTTGAGTAAGAAGGGGAAAAGAAGTTTATATCTTGAATCTTCAATCTTCAATCTTCAATCTCTTGATGGATGGATGAATTGGACTCCTCTTGATGCCTTAGAACCCTAGGAATGTCAATTATTCTCGTTTCTGATGACGTATGGAAGGTATTTATAAGTTTCCAAGACTTAGAGAAGAAGTTTCCTTCCAAAAATAGAATTCTGGGCCCATTAGCGGTAGCGTTAGCGGTCGGGCTACCGCTAATCCTGTCATTGATAAGGCGTCAATCAACAGGGTCGATCGATGGAGACTGCATCTTTTGTCGACCAAGTGGTCGATCGACGAGGTAGAATCGATGCCAACAGAGAGTTTCGTCGACCAAGTGGTCGATCGACGTGGGCAACACATGGGCGTCGACGCCGCGCCAACGGGTGTGTCGATCGACGGACTCTGCTTTGTCTCTTTTTCGCTGATTCGCTCGTTCTCGTCTCTCGTTATCTTTTAAGTCCTGAGATTTCTCGGCTACTTAGCATCCTTCAATCATCGTCTCATCAATCGACCAGAAAAGGGTGCGATTGGAAACCAAAATTTTTGGTTTCCCTAAACTAGTAAAAGAAGAAAATGGCAAACAAATGATTGTTTATAACTCAAAAAATATAATTCATTTTTTTCCTCAAAAAAGTTTTTTCTCATTTCTCTCTCATATATTTCCCTTATCTCTCTTATCTCTCAACTCCCTTTGATTTTCTACCACACAAAAATTTTATTTTATTTCCTCTCTCTCATCTTTCCACCATCATTAATTCCCACAACACAAAAACTTTTGTGGGTCCCATTTGATATTTTATTTACCAAATAATTTTATATCCAATCACTTACTCGAGAAACACAAATTATACCCAATCATTATCTTAACAAAAAAATGTATCCCCCTAAAAATTTTATTTTCACTATTTTCTAGTGAAACGAAATGATAATAAACGAAAGGATATCCAATCGCACCCTAAATACTGCAAAATAGATGAAAAACATACAGTTGGTGCTCGTCTATCCACAAAAATATATACGCGAGAAATAAATAGATATGAAAATATGAAAAGCACAAAGATATACTTTTAAACCATTAATTACTGCATAATTCCTCGCATATCACAAAGCTATTTGAGGAAGTCCTATGGACGTACCTCAAATTTGAGGAGTTAGGCGGAATTGAGTTTAGATTTAGATTTGGATTCGCCGGGCAGTAAAAATAGCCACATAGCGATATTCTAAACCTAAAATGTGTGATGCGGAATTGTAGTTTCAATATAAATTATTGTCCATAGGTTATCTAAAATATATTGATAACAATCGAAAAATATCAAATAATACTAACAAAATGAATATAAGGAAAAAAAAATTGACCACTAATATGTTGACATATGCTCCCCAAATTCATCCAGACCAACTTTCCTGGTAGGTATAGATAAGGTATTTTATATTATCCTCTTTCCATTCTTGTACTATTTATAAAGAGCAATCGTCACACTAACGGATTGTTTGGGTTAGGATTCGAAATACCGAATACTCATTTATTCTAAAACTCAAAAAGCAAATACTCAAACAACAATATCTTACAATTAAATAATTAAATAGTACTAAATACAATATAATAATACACTGTCGTCCACTTTCAAACATGACTTGATATCAAATACAATATAATAATATATTATCATCTATTTTTCAGACATTATTTGATATCTACAGTAAAAAGTAAAAGAGTATGAATCCTATAACAAATAAGAATTCTTACTATTCACGAAATTCTGAATACCCCAAAATTTTAAATATCAAGATTTAGAATTCAAACGAAAGGTTTTTTTCAAACAGGCACTAAAGGTAAATATGTTAGGAAAATATATGATTATTTAAGCTTAACGCCTAGTGGCAATTTGAGTTAATTTTGTATTATCACACCGTGTCAGAAATGGCCAGACATTTGTGGTCCAGCCCTTAAAAGCAATGGGTAGCCCAAGCTGAGCTAGTTGTTCATATAGGAGAAACTTTGAATAGGCCATAAGCGGGAAAAATGCGAGAATATTGTACATTAAAAAACGGATCGTGAATATATGTCATGTTTGAAATGATTTGCTTATTTAGGTGGAATCGCACGTTGAATGTGCGATTACTTAATAAAACTTTTTTTATATGAAATCGCACATTCAAGGTGCGACTCCTAAAAACTATTTAAAAAACAAATATACAGAATAGGAATCGCACACTCAAACTGCGATTCAATTTTTTCTATTTATTTAAACTTAAGAATCGCACATATAGTTTGCGATTCCACAAATAAAAAAATTTAAAATTAAGAACCACACATATAGTGTGCGATTCAATAATAATAATAATAATAATAATAATAATAATAATAATAATAATAATAATCGCACACGTAGTGTGTGATTTTGAAACCAGATTCTCCCAATTTAATATATATATATAGGCCTTTTATTTGGTGAGTAATACCTACCGGTTGTTCAGCAAATAGCAACGCCGGGCAGCTAAGTTGGTATGGAAGAACTGTTGTGCAGCACAAATATATATATATATATATATATATATATATATATATATATATATATATATATATATATATATATATATATATATATATATATATATATATATATATATATATATTTGTGTGTGTGTGTGTGTGTTTGTTTATACGATTGACTAATATTTTGGAATCGCACACTATGTGTGCGTTTATAATAATAATAATAATAATAATAATAATAATTATTATTATTATTATTATTATTATTATTTAATATTTTAGAATCGCACACTATATGTGCGATTCTTAATTTTTTTTTATCTTTTTTAATATTGTGGAATCGCATACTATATGTGCGATCCTTAATTTTAAAAAATAAAAAAAATGGAATCGCAGTTCGAGTGTGCGATTCCTATTTTATATATATATTAGACTAATACACGTGTGAACACACGGGTATATATATGTAGAATATGTATATATATATACATATATTTAGTTTTACATTATATTAAAAATATATAAGTTTTAAGAATAAATAAATAATAATAATTAAAAATATATTATTTAATGTACACATCGCAAATTTTTTTATAAAGTACATTATTAACTCTATTTACATATTTATCGGCTTTGCCACAATAGAGTGTTTCAATCATTTACGCCGTAATAGAGTATTCAATCATTTTCTACTTTTACTCTTGATATTCAACATAAAGTTGACCATTTCTAAAAATTGGTGACACACTCGGAATTTGGGTATTATCTGTTGAATAATGTTAATATAAAAAATACCTTTTTAATATTAAACCAAATAATGTTGCAAAAAGATAAATATTTTATAGTGAAAAACAAACACCAAATTCAAAACAAAAACAAAAACAAATAGAGGAGAGAATATACTTTTTTCTAAAATTATATTATTTGAAATATTTTAATAAAAAACAATGGTGAGGGTATGTTAGATTTCATAAAATCTACAACAAATTTTATTCAAAATAAAATCATATTTTGTAAATAATAAAGAAAATTACACATATTCAAATAAGTTGAAATAGAAAAAAATTGAAAACATTGAGAATCTCCAAATGTTATAATATCATATTAGAATACAATTTGAGACCCATGAAATAATTCCAAAAACTCCAAATGTATCATGCATTTTTAATTTGTAATAAATCAAATGAATAAATATTGCACCTTCAAAATTAGTTAGCTAACCTGTGAAATAAGAAATCAATATGTGATAAGAATTTAAATAAGCACTATAATTTGGTGGGGAATATAATGAAGAAAAATTCAAAATGAAAAAAAAAATACAAACCATTATGAATTCTAACAATAAAGATCAATTTCATATGAATACCTATTTGAGTTTTATGGAATAAATCCTAAATTACACAGAACAATCGTGCATTTTCGAATTTTTAGAACTCGTCAAAATAGAAAACCACATGCACAAAGGAAGACTTAAAAAATAATTTCAACAAATAATCGGAAGTTTATTTCATTTGTAATTCATGGAATAAAAAATAAAATACACATATTGAGGAAAAGTACTCTTTGCCTATGTGAAAGGTTCAACAATCACCACAACTCATTTTCGATAACTTATAAGATTTTAAAAAGGACTAAGATATAAAATAGATTAGAATAAATAAAAACAAGTGTTTTGAACTGCGTATCACGCGTGTTTTACCCCAATATCACGTAGCGTAAATAACATTGTATAATGCGTGAGCTATTTGAACATGTTATTTTAATCTTAAAAATAATTATATATTTCTTGTGAGTTATTTTTAATATAAAAATAATATTTTTTTTCTCAAAAATATAACTTAATATATAATCTCAACAAATAAAGTATAAGGTCCAACAAGTATCAAAAAAGAATTACAATTTATAAAATATAATAGAAAACAACGAATAATATAGAACTCTATAATGATATATAATGTTAAAACTCTTTAAGAATATCTGGAAACAATTAGTAAAATTAATCAATATCGTCTATTATGTAGATCGGATAATATAAATTGAAAAATAAATATCACTAAACGATAGCTTTTTATGAAAGTTTATGTAAAATTAATCAATATCGTCTATTATGTAGATCGGATAATATAAATCGAAAAATAAATATCACTAAACGATAGCTTTTTATGAAAGTTAATTTTTTCTTAGAAAAAGGGCGCAGGAAGAGAAGGGAGTCGGAAAAAAGAAAATATGCTATTTAATCAATTTTGTGGTAGTTATCTGAATCATTAAAAAAGAAAATATGCCCATTTCATCTTTTGCGTAGTTATGTTGATTTCGAAAAAGAAACACATCGGTAAAAAATAAAGATACATAATTGATTGCTGAGAAAAAAAAAAAGGCGTGGTGGGAGAGAGTCAGTAGAAAAGAAAACACGCGTTTTGCTTAGTTATCTCGATTTCGAGATGATAAGAGAAAAAACAATAAGAAGAAAAATAAATATAAATGTGTAAAAAAATAAATATAAATGCATAAAAACATATCAATTTGGTGTGTAAGTATCTGAATAAGAAAAACTGAATAAGAAAAACAATGATATATGCTCGATTTGTGAGAAATCGGTCGAATTCTATCTGTAATATTGGTATTGTTGGTGAAAAGAAAAAAGAAAAAAAAATCGATTCTATTTTTCATATGAAACCACGTGGAAGCAGATTTTTAAATAATTTTTATGAGTCGCACCTTAAATTTGCGATTCTATATTTAAAGAGAAAAAGAATTTTATTAATGAATCGCACATTGAACGTGCGATTCCACCAAAATAAGCAATTCATTTCAAATAGGACATATATTCACGAGTTTGCAAATGTATAATATTTTCGCTTTCTTTCCCACCATAAGCTTTGACATGGAATAAAGGAATTGGGCTATATATTACCAGAGCAAGAATGCTATAAAGCCCTTTTAGTTTTGGAAACAACAAAGGTCCTCCTTGGCTTGTTACTTGTCAGGGAGAATAAAGTTACTTGATAGCCTTTGGACATTAAATCTGGGCCGGGCTTGTCGATAATTGTAGCAACGATTACAGTAGCTTTGGCCTTTTTTGTTGGGCGGAGTCGTCCTAAGTGCTTGTTGGTTCCGGAGCTTGTTCCGTTTATTGATTTGCAAATTTAGGATCGTTAGTAGTTGATTTAAAGTTAAATTATAACATAAATAAAATATCATTCTTAGCATGTGTCTGTTATGCATGTTTAATTTGACAAATAAAGATTATCAGTGTTTCATTGTTTACGTGTCATCCGATTCTAATATATACTTAATTTAATATTTTTTTATTATATTTTACCTAATTTAATTTTTCCTTTTATTATATTTTACTTAATTTAATATTTTTTTATTGTATTTTACCTACCTCAATATTTTGCTTTCTTTCTCCTACTATAAAAATATAAATAAGTCATAAATAATTAGTAAAAAAAATCTAAATCAGTTATCTTAATTAAAAGATAAATTACATATGAAATAATTTTATCTAAAAAAAATGTGAAATAATAAAATTTAAGTATTAGCAATGAATGACGAGTTATTTATAATAATTTAAGTATTATTAATGAATTCAATCTAAATATAAAAAAATAAATTATATAATAATTACACCCTCCATCCTGTTCTGTCTGTCGCAATTTGGAATTTTTTTTTGTCTCGTTCTATCTGTCGTATTTATATTTTCAAGAGATAATAATTGTTACTTTTTTACTTTTCCAATAAAAAGTAAATGTTACTTTACTGCCTTTACCCCTTATATTTATTATTTCACACTTTTAATTATTATAAATAAAAGGATATTATGGTCATTTGATACCTATAATTATAACACCAATCATCTTTCTTAATCTCCATGAAATGGTCAACTGCAACAGATAGAATGGGACGGAGGGAGTAATAAATATTGACTAGACAACATCTTTTAAATATTTTTAAGTATGTAACTAATAATTATTAACGAATTTAATTTGAATATTAAAATATAAAATTATTTAATAATAACTAATTCACAGAGATTATTAAAATATCCTAACATCGCGTCTAATTCTCTTCTCCAAAGAGCTACAGACCAATCGACCGTTTGCAGATCAGTTGAGATTGTTTGTAACACCTCTCGACAGCTTATGAATTATGAGGAACCTGCCTCTTCGAGCACGAGTTCTATTGATCAGGTGGGCATGGGTTCTTCGGATAAGGTTTCTCCCTCGATGAAACATACTCCAACAGCCTGTATCGCAAGTGAAGAAGGTTTTATAGTGGATGATTCGGATATTGGCAGCCAACATTGTACCCCTCTTTTCCGTAAGCCTGCCACTGATCGAGAATTAATTGATATAATTAAAGAATTACAACAGGAATCTTCTACTCCTTTTACAGTTGACGATACAAAATCCTCTCCCGCCCTCCACCTCATGAGTATTGCTTCTAGACAATTTTGGGCGGATTTTGCTGATGATGAAGATGTCACTCCTATACGCAGAGCTTCAAAGAGTTCTCTTAAAATGGGATTTCTTGTGAAGCGCTAATATCTTTATTTTCGTTTGTCAATTTGAAGAATTGTTTATAGTATGATTGGTCGTGTAGGGGTGTCAGCCCGCCAATCTTATTTATTTGATGCAAATTGGTCGTGTAGGGGACTCGCCCTCCCCCCCCTCCCGTATCTTTTTCTCATTTTTTAATATATATTTAGAATTTATTAAAAAAATAGATATTAGACACTGGTTGAGAATTTGACATCTTTTGAATTTCTCTAAGTATGTAAATAAAATTGTTAACGAATTCAATCCATACAGTAAAGTATGAAATTATTTAATAGTAATAATAATTAATAAATAAATTAGACATGTACAAAGCACGGGTTGAAATACATCACTTTTTTAGTTAAAATTTAAAAAGTTATAATTATCAAAAATATTTTTTATATTTTTTTTGATAATCACATGTAATACACGAGTGTTAAACTAATAATATTTATTTCAAAAATAAAAATTATAAAATAATAATAAATAAAGTTATAAAAGCTTCATATATATATATATATATATATATATATATATATATATATATATATAAAGAAAAATATACGCAACGATAACAAAATCGATTATATTAAACAAATAAAAAATAAAATCCTTATATTTAAAAATAATACTTGTGTAAAATTGTAAATAATATGTTAGTATAAAATTTCTTTCAATTATCTATCAGCTGCTTATACTAACCTACGATCTGTAGCTCAACTATTAGGAGTTGATTAGAACCTTTACCAAACCGTGTAAAGTAGATGATTAAGATAAATATGCTATCAGCTCTTTCATTCTACTCAACCAAGCAACCCTTATTCTAGGTTTTGGTTATTATCGTTGTATATGATCTCAAACGCATGCAAATTGTTGGATATAATTAAAAAACATAAATAAAAAGTTGCTTATTTAGAATATTTAAAGATAATTATAAAATGTTTGATGAAGCCAACTAATTTCGTTAGTTTAACTAATTTTTGGATAAGTGTGTAAGGCAAAAACAAATTTCAAGAAGGTTTTTGAAAATAATAAAGCCTATTTGAGATATGAATAAAAGAATGGGAGGGAGAGAATGTACACAGAGGGGGAATAAATTGGGCATAAAAACTTGAAAGCAAGCACAATGAATATAGCGGGGCCTTCAACAACAAGAGTGGCGCACAAAGGCAATTGGAGAAGAACGTAGGGCCAGTCACGTGGAATGACAAGTCTTATAAATGTTGTATTAGCAACGTTTACGATCTCATTCAGAATTTCAGAGCATATTTACATGGCGCCTTCTCCTTTACACTGACATAGATATGATATATCATGATCAAGAATTTCAACTTTTGTATTTTCATTTTTAAATTTGCTTTTTAATATTTTATAAGATCAAAGAGTTTAGTTCACCCTAAAAAGAAGTTGTAATTCCTCTCAAAGAATTGTAAACCCCAATTTCTAAACTGTTTGTGAATGAAAACAGAAAATTATTAGAACAATTATACAAATCAAGTGTGTTTTGTGCAGAATATAAATTAAAAACAACGAAATTAAAATAACAAAACACAAGATTTTAAAACTTTTAACTAAATAATAAATCCTTGTAGTCGTGCCTCAAGGCGAAAATATCTTTACTAAACACGTGTATCAACGATTACACATGAAAACAAAAACAAATAAAGATTATGAGAAACTCCTATCGAGTAAGATTGTTCTAAATTAGCACTACTCTTCCAAAAGTTAAGAATCACTATCTTCAGGATTTGATCTTAATAATACACAAAAGTATGGAAGAAAAATAATTGTTCGTGACGATGTTACAGCACGGGCAGTAACATCTGTATTCGGGCAGATTGTTGTTGATCGAATAAAAAACTCTTTTACTCTCAACTTTAATCTTTTCTTCGTATTTTCTCAGCGTCTTTAAGTTTTAGAATTGATTCTCATATATATATA
>BMAC01000196.1:121625-166527 GCA_014905375.1 Phtheirospermum japonicum
AAAAATCAGTCCAATTTTTTTAATTTATTATATATATATATATATATATATATATATATATATATATATATATATATATATATATATATTTTACGTTTTAAAACATGCAATATGTATCTTAAATTGTAGATCTTGAGAATGTGATTAATTTGATATATATTTCATTCAAAACGAATAAAATTTGAAAAAGTTATGGTTTGTTGAAGATTTGAGTTTCTCTCAAAATTTTGAATTTGCAGTTTATAGACGAAATTTGCGATACTTTTTGTATACAATCGTAGTGTTTTTTTTTTCTTAATCTATTGTGCTTTCTAAAGAACAATTTAGTGCTCTTTGTAAACGTTGATATATGTCCAAAATACAATTTTTAATTAATTAATGCATTTTTTTACATTATTACCATGCTGACGTGTCATGATCTCAACCATCAAGATTATCCAATCTAATGGTCAAGATGAGTACCTAGGTTCACATAAACCCATCCCTATATATATATATATATATATATATATATATATATATATATCCTTACTTGTAAAGAGTCCTACAAAAGAAGGAAAAAATATTTACAAAATATATTACAACAAGGAAATCACTTAAGAGGTGAAGATAAAACCTAATACTCCTAATAATCATTATCTTGCAACATACGAAATTCTATATTAGGAGAAAGATAATTACAACCTAAACTAATTCTAATAATATACAAGATCAATAACAAATAAGACAAGTATAAAAAATTTCCTAAACAATTAATATCTAATATATTTGGCAAAAAAGTTAAAATAATATAAAAAACAAAATAATACTACTAAAGGGAATAAAAATTTTAGAAGCCTCATATGTATTAAACAACATATTAGATTTCTAATCACTTTTTAATTCAAACTACTAAAGGGAATAAAAGATTTAGAAACCTCATACGTATCAAACAACATATGAGATTTCTACTTACTTTTAAAATCAAACATGATATACCCTTCATCCTCGAACTGTCTTCTCGAACACGAGCGACATGCAAAAGTATAAAAGTCATAGAGCGAGCTATTGTATGCAAAATATGCGTAGAAGCAAGTTAATAAGAATTGAGACCTAAGTCCTTCTTATATAGATAAGAGATGGTAAGGGACGTGTCCCCCTTGTAGGGACTCAGTCTCCTATTTACACTTAAATTCCATAATAAACTCACCGACTAAAATTAATATTCTCTCTTAACTTCCATAATAAACTCACCGACTTAAATTTATTCTCGTCCATACGCTAAGTTAACATAATAATTAGAACTATCTTCATTTTGTTAAGTTAACATAAAAATTATAAATCAAGAACATTTCTATATCACCAGCCCGTTGAGGCTTATTAAATGTTATCATAACCATATTAGCTCGTCGGGACCCATTAACCACTACCAGAACCATATCGATCCGTTGGGGCCCATTTAACCATGTTCCTCATTATAGGCATAAAAAGCTTACATGACAACCAATATACTTTGAGCTTGTGAGAGATTAATTAAAAACTCTTTTAAGAATGTTGTTTTCCTTATTTTATCGATCTTGTTCCCTTCTAAGCGACGTGAATGCCGACCTCAATATTTAATGTAGTATCAATATTCTTTCGATAAAATACCATTTTTTAACATGACGGATATGAGTGTCATTTTTTATGGTATGCATATTCAAATCCTACGCGCATACTAATATTATGTTGTTGATGCTGAATGCTCAAATTATCGTAAGTGACTAGTATTAAGTTCATTACATAATAGCATTTTAATTTTTTTTATTGTTGTTGTTGTTGAACGCTCAATTTACCGTAAATAATCTGCAAACTAAGACCCTGATTGGTTGAGCTGATTCAAAGAGCTGATAACTGATTTTCAATTAGTGCTTGGTGAATTAGTTGATTAAAATAGCTGATTGAAGGTTAATTTACCAATATAGACATGATTAAAAAATATAAAATATTATACATAAAAAAAAGAAAAATATAAAATAAGAGATAAAATTATAATAGTTAATGAAGACTTTCCAAAAGATTATTTCAAAAAAAAAGAGACAAATACTTGAAAAATAATTAAAAAGATAATTATAATAATAAATAAAACTTTAATTATGACTAATAAAAATATTTTCATAAAATATAAAGTAATATATTAGTTTATAAATAAGATATTATTTACAATATAAAAGGATAAAAAAAAGATGTTACCAAATAAGGTAGGAGCTATTAGAAAAGACTACGATTTTTAGTTTTTTTTGAACAGGAGCTCATTAGGTAGAATAAGCTATCAGGAGCTGATAAGTCCAAAAAGTTGGGCTACCAAATATAGGGGGTACTAACCTTAGAAGAGATCAGCGACCTGAAATTGAGGATGAAAGACGTCTCAACGACCTCTAAAGCCCTCCGTAATCGTCACAGTGACCTCGCCGATCCTGCAAAACAACGCCTAAAACGAGTCGGATTTCGAGCCCGTTAAGGCCCTCCGACGCGTAAGTTAATAAGTGAAATCACAACACTCAATCCCTTCATTCAAATCATTCAAGATGCAATTATGATATCATAAGCTTAGAATAATGAGAGGCACACGCCTCTTTTTATAGAGATAGGAGAAACCCCCTACTATTTAGGGTTACCTTATATAACCAGAATTTCATTCTCATCACAACTCTATAACCGACTTTCAATTAGAACTTCTCATATATAGAAAGTTCCCATAAACAATAAACTTCTCAATATATTAGCGAAATAAGACCGGGCATACAGCCCACTAGGCCCATACACATATTTAGACTTTCAATCAGGCTCAAATACTCAGCCCAACCCACCAGAGATCACGACCCTATATGAGAACTCATCCTCATACTACAGGTCGCTACTCCCGACACATCAATTCGCTTACTTTTAAGGAACAGTTTTCAGCTCGTTCACTTCTCAAAGACATAACACAGCTCGCCCATCTTTCAGGAGGCACACCCTCTCCTAAAGATAGGACCACTTTCCACAAATAACCATATACATCACATAATATTACGTATGGACATTTTGGTTCGCATCAGGAGCTTATTCTTGATTTTTACCAAGCAGCCTAAAAAAATTTATTGTAATAAAATAAGTTATAAGCACTTTCAATAAGTTTAACCAAACAGGCCTAAGTCAATTAATTAAATCACACTAATAGACTCAACCTAATAATATGAATGTGGAAATTGAAACCTGAAACTCTGTAATCTCAAGAACACTACACTTCACTAGTTTTGTGCATTACCTTTCATTTTTTGGTTAAATTTAAGTAAAGGGCATCATTAAGAAAAATACAAATGGGCATGAATTACTTAGGATGCAATTAATGATTTGTCCCGTTTAATGAAGACATCAATTAACCGAGTAAAACGTCCAAAAGACAAATTGCCAGAATAGAGAAAAAAAAAGAAAAAGAAATCGTACGACATTGGCATGCCTTCTTTAAAATATGAACAGAAAATTGGTTGGCCATATAATGAACCAAATAAATAAAGAAAAATGATAGTATACAATACATAATAAGATGGGGGCCTCAGGAGCATAGGAGCTAACTTTAAGGGAAAGCGAAAAGGAGAAAATGTGTTGAAATTAATGAAAGTGACTGGGCAACTACCTACATCAAAATTCTCATTTTACAACCTAATTTTGGTACAATATTTGCTGGCACCAATTAGCTCTGAATATTGAATTGTAGTGATTGAATTAGAAAACAATATTGATGTGTGAGTTTGATTTTGAAAAGGAGAATTGACAGGAAGTGTTTTGCCGGAATTAGTCTATACCAAGTTATTTCTTGATAAATAATTATTTACTTCACCCAATTATAAACGCATAATTTTTTGAGTGAAATACACATGAATCATCAGAGCTATACTAAGTTATTATTTAATTATTTAATACTTCACATGATTATGTGTAATTTTGACTTTAATTCATTAATTTAAACTATATGACAACGAAAAAAAGGGGTGGACTATTTGTCCTACAATTGCTTAATTACATCTTTTTCTCCAAGATCCCAATTTTAGTGAGATTGTTTTATATTGTAATTTATTTTAGAAGATTATTTGTACGTTTTACTTATATCATTTGTGATGTGGCCGGATTATAAAATGAAATACAAAATTGATATATAATATGAACTCTATTTTCACAATGCTCCTCCATATGTGAATCTTAATGAGATTTCATATCCGAATAGGTGTTTTTCATAATGTGATTTCTCATATCAGTACTATACTAGTAATCAGTGGCAAATCCAAGATTACGAAAATAGAGGTATGGTATTTAACTTAAGAAAATATTATTTAATACTGAAAGCCATATGATCAAGTATACATAACCAAAAGAAATATATTCTTCAAATAAAAATGGGCTAATTTTTTTTGGCCCCCCAATGTATGCAGTTTTTCTCACTTTGCCTCCCAAAGTATTTTTTGTTCCACTTTGCCCCTTGATGTTCAATAATTTTCGACGTTACCCCCCAAATTTTATTTTCGGCGGAATATTCCTTCTAGATTCCATCGGCGGGCAGCTGAGGGGCAAAGTGAAAGAATCTTATAGTTTGGGGGGTAAAGTGCAAAAAAACCTTATAGTTTGGGGGGCAATTTAAAATAATATAAATATTAAAATTTTGTTTTAAAATTTTATATTTGAAAAACATATATAATTTTTATCTTATACTCACACACACACAAAGTTGTCAATACAATTCCAATTAAAAAAAATCATAAATTTCCAATTAATATTTATAATCTTCTAAATATAAATATTGTCAATACATCTTTTATATTATTAAATATGAAACACATGATTAAGTATTATGTAAATTATTAGGCTAAGTAACATAATAATATATTATTATGTATTACGATTGAACAAAATAAAATAAATGTGTATTTCGTATATGCATTATAATATTATGATACGAAAAATAAYATTATCATTRGATATTATTATTTGTATAAAAAGTGTGATTAAATACTATATTAATCATGAGTACATTATTATATAAGATTATAATTACCGAATGATTAATATAATTAAAACTTGATATTATAAGATTTTAATTATATTAATCATTCGATAATTATAATCTTATATAATAATTAATGTACTCACGATTAATATAGTATTTAATCACACTTTTTATACAAATAAAAATATTGAATGATAATTTTATTTTTTGTATTATAATAATTTACATAATACTTAGTCATGTGTTTAATAATTAATAATATTAAAGATGTATTGACAATATTTATATTTAGAAAATTATAAATATTAATTGAAAGTTTATGGTTTTTTTTTTTAATTTGGAATTGTATTGACAACTTTGTGTTTGTGTGAGTATAAGATAAAAATTATATATTTTTTTCAAATATAGAATTTTAAAACAAAAATTTAATATTTATATTATTTTAATTTGCCCCCCAAACTATAAGATTTTTTGCACTTTACCCCCCAAACTATAAGATTCTTTCACTTTGCCCCCCCCAGCTGCCGCCGATGGAATCTAAAAGGAATATTCCGCCGGAAATAAAGTTTGGGAGGCAACGTCGAAAATTATTGTACATCAGGGGGCAAAGTGGAACAAAAAATATTTTGGGGGGCAAAGTGAAAAAAATTGCATACTTTGGGGGGCAAAAAAATTTATCCCAATAAAAATTATAGTTACGATTCATTCCGGTCGAATCTTCATTTAAATAAAGCGATCTACAATACTATTATTAAAAATTTGAAAAACAATATATCCTTCTCAATAAAAATGATCATATAATTACTTAATAATTGATCTGAGAAATTTCATTTTTTATAAACTATGTTGGCTATATTCCAAAAAAGGTATGTGATGTTGACCATCATTAAACAATGTCTATTAAATTGGCCAATTCATAAAAAATTGTATAAAATAAAGCCCGATCGGGCTTTTTTCCTGACGTGGCATGATTCAATACTTTCTTATCATTTTTTTTTAATTTTAAATATTAAATTGATAAAAGAAAAACTGCGAGAATTTTCATTTTCGGTACGCTGTGTTGGCCACATTGCAGAAAATGTACGTTAAATTGGCCATCATCAAATCATATCTACTAAGTTAACCAATTAATCAAAAAAGGTCCAAAAAAGCTTTGATCAATTTTTTTTTTCTAAAGTGGTATCTATATTTTCTTATCAATTTTTTATAATTATACAAAGTAAATTAAAGAAAGAAATGTGTTTTGCTCTCTCTTTTCTTTTTATGTTTTTCTTTTCTCTTTCCGTTAATCTAATTAATAAAATTATAATCAATAAGAATTAATATAAATTATTTATAAATATAAAAATATAATACAAATATTAAAAAATATATAATAAATATAGAGAGTTTAAAATTCATTTATAATAGATTTTCTCATATATATTTATATATATATTATTATTATTTTTTTAAGATTCATTTTATATTCTTATATTTATCTTCGAGTTTATTAATTTTGTATTAATTATAATTTTAATAATATAAAAATTATATAAACTATTATATTAACTTTATAATTTTTGAAGATTTATTTTATATTTATATATTTATCACTGATTTTTTTATTTCTTATTAATTAAGATTTTATTTACATGATTAAAAGAAAAGAAAATGAAGGCAAAACTGGTTTTTGTCTACAACTTAATATTTAAATAAAATAATATATAATCATGCCACGTCAGGAGAAAAATCCGATCAAAACTTTTTTGAACCTTTTTTTGATGAATTGATTAACTTAGTAGATATGATTTGATGATGGCCAACGAAACGTACATTTTCTGCAATGTGGCCAACATAGTGTACCAAAAATGAAAATTTTCTCAATTTTTTTTGTCAATTTAATATTTAAAATTAAAGAAAATGATAAGAAAGTATTGAATCACGCCACGTCAGCAAAAAAGCCCGATCGGGCTTTTTTTATACCTTTTTTGATGAATTGGTCAACTCAATAGACGTTGTTTGATGCTGGCCAACATCGCATACCTTTTCTGAAATGTGGCTAACATGGTGTACCAAAAATGAAATTTTCCCTAATTGATCATATATTTTATTTCGCAACCTATTTTTGATATAAGTCATTTCAAAAAGTACTCTTTCCACAGTTGCAGTAACAATAAGAAGAATCAACATCAACTTGATAAGCAAATAATCGATAAGTCACATATTTTTTTGTTTCACCAAGCATCTTCGAAAGGGCACCAAGGCCATGAAAATCTCGGAACCTATCATCTATTTGCATATTTTCAATAAATATATCAATTTCACATTCAAAAGTTATCAAATCTATATTTGCAAACTCGAATGGGTAAAATATTGCAAGTTTAAGTATTTTTTTCTTGTCAAAATAAGAGAAGCCATGTTTAAGATTTAAGCATGACATAAAAGAAAGCAAATCCATATCAACCTCATCAAACTTATTATTGAGCTCAGAATTTTGTAAATCAATCACTCCTGAAAATATTTCAACCCAAAAATATTGAAGGTTTGTCACTTGTTAAACAAAACACCTTGATCTTCCTCTTGAAATACAAGGAATATTCATATTGGGAGCATTAATGTCATACTTCATACTAAATAAAGCCACCTTATCAAATAGAGTTTCCCGTCCACAATTCCTTATTTTTGCAATATTTGCTTTGTTAAATAAACAAGAGACATGGCATTAACAATACCTTAATCTCTTTTTTCAAAGCAAGACACAAATCATTAGTGTACCCCAAAATGGTAATCATCAAGCGAGCCATAAATATGAAATCAAATGACTCCAATGAGTATAAAATGGATTGAGAATTTACCCTATCTTCTGAACTTGAAGCATTATTCCCAATCATCTCGAGCACCTCGACAATTATGGGAAATAAATGGATAACATTCGAAAGATTTTTATAGTGAGATCCCCAACGAGTATCTTGGGACCTAGTCTATTCTCAAGTTCTCTCATTCACAAAGCTTTAACAACTTTTAGTGCTTGACTTTCTCTTATCATCTCTCTTCCCTTACAAGAAACTCCAACCATATTCAATAAGTTTGCAAGTGTCTCAAAGAGCCAACCACAATAAATTTTTTTAAGCAATGTCAACAAGTGTTAATTGAAGTTCATGAGCAAAACAATAAATATAGCAGGCACACGGAGTATCCTTCATAGTCAAAGTCTTAAGGCCATTTATCTCACTCTCCATGTTGCTAGACCCATCAGACCCTTGCCCTCGAATCTTAGATGGACTTAAGGAATATTACACAAGCAAAGACATGATTGCACATTTAATTACAAGTCCGAGAAAGCGCTGCAGTACCATTCCTAATTTACAGTCAACATAAAGCACATAAAGGTTTAATTGTTCATTTTGAGATACGTCACTTGACTCATCGATCAATATACCAAAGTAGTCATCACCAAGCTCTTATATAATGCGCCTGGTTGTTTCTTTAGCACAATAATTTATGAGATCTTTTTAAATTTTGAGAGATGTCATTTGATTATTGCCAAGTGCATTTTCAAAGATGACCTTTTTAACATCATTGCTATTTTTGGCAAACCATTTCCAAAGCTCAAGTAGATTTCCGCTATTAATTGATTCTCCGCTCTCCTTATGCCCATGGCGTGCTAGTCCTTGATGCAAAAGATATCTCAAACGATAAAGTGAAGCTTTCAAGCAAGTATAATACTCACTTCAAACCATATCACTTACATTTCCAAAAGCATGAAAATAGATTTTATTATTATTATTATTATTCTCTAGAGTCTCTTAAATTCACATATTTCTTGTAAGTAATATTATGAGAACTTTTAAGCCCACCAACATGCTTTTCAAATCTATCCCTGAGAAACATGCGCTGGAGATTCAGCGGATCCATGAGGAGAAGGAGCGTACCCAGTTGACGCTCCGTCAGCAAATTGAAGAAGTTGTTGATCGTGCCATGTCTCGTCAGCCTCCCCCTGATCTGGATGGTGGTGATAGTTAGATATGGATGGATAATTCAGGATTTTTTTTATACATTCGATGGATGGATTGATTTTTAGTTATTAGATGATTTGTTTTGATTTTTAATTAGTGGATAATATATTTTGGATTATCTAAAATTTTATTCGTTTATTATTTTTAAATTAATTATTAATTAATATATCAAAAATATTAATAATAGACTTTTTGACGAAAATACCCGCAAATACTCGCCAGCAATGCTGAAGTACAAACCCGCCAGGATAGAGCTATTCCTGACGGGCAGAACTGCCAGTAATGCTGAAGGCCAAACCCGCCAGAAATACTGACGGCCACACCCGTCAGTATAGAATCTGATATTCCTGGCGGAAAGACCCGCCAGGAATACTGGCGGCCATATCCTGGCGGGTTTGGCCGTCAAGGAATCCGCCAGCATTCCTGGCGGGAACATTTTCCCGTCAGAATTCTGCAATCCTGACCACAATAATGCTGGCGGTAGGGGTGAGCGGAACCGGGTACCCGGTCAATTTTCTTGGAATCGGAACCGAAACCGGTCAAGACCGGGTCCAAGAAAATAGAACTAGTCCCGGAACCGGTATTAACCGGGTCCAAGTTTTTGGAACCGATCCCGGACCCAGTGGGGACCGGTTCTGAAACCGGGTACCCGATATCATGCAATCACTAAAAATAATTTAATACAATATTTAATTAAATAGATTTTATGTATTAAATTATACTTCTTAATTAAATGATAATAATCTCATTATACCATGCAATCACCAAAAATTAAACCACATAGTATTTAATCAAATCTTACTATAAGTATTAGCCATTTTTTAAAAATAAAATCTTAGTGCATAATTAATTATATAGATAAACTATAATAGTAATAATATTAATAAAGATTTGGTACCGGATAACCGGTTCAAGAACTGGTACCAACGGGTACCCAGCCCCAGAACCGGTTCCACCGGGTACCCGGTCTCGAAAGTGTGGACCCAGAATTGGAACCGGTCATAATTGGTTCCAAGAATTTGGAACCAGAATCGGTACCGACGGGCCCGGTTCTGGGGCTGGACCCGGCGGATCCCATTCGGTTCCGGGTACCCATTATTTCTGCTCACCCCTAGCTGGCGGCCAATATCCCAGGAGGCCGTCAGTATTCCGTATACTGATGGAATCCTGACGGATTTGATCGTCAGCATAAGCGCGTTTTTTTTTGTAGTGGGCAGGGGGGGATATCGGGTCACGGAACTCCCAAGAAGTATGGGACATTTGCGATTCAATAAGCTACTATTCTCAACAGAAGAGCTCGCGATCAAAGAAAGTGGTCGTTAACGAGGTTGAAGTGATGCACGCGTCTCCTGACGACATAAAAGGAATTATCGAGTTGACAAGGCAAGTGGCCTCATTGAAGACTCAAAACACGCTTCTTTCTCAAGGCGTGCCCCAATCACCAATAGTATTAGAGATGTGCGGAATTTGTGGAGTGTACGGGCATGGCGCGAATCTCTGCCAAGCAACCTTCGAGCAGACCGAAGAAACCGACGAATAGGCACAAGCCGTTTAAGGTTATCAGGTGAATCCAGCTGGGCAAGGGTATCAGAATTGTTACCCATGCAACAATGACCCGTTTTCGCAAACTTATAATCCGGGTTGGAGGAATCACCCAAATTTTTCTTGGTCGAACAATCAAAACGAATGGAACCAGGCACCCAACTCAAGGCAACAGAGCAATTTTGTCCCCCAACAACAAGGTTCACGAGTTTTTGTGCTTGGAGTTTTTATTGTTTTTTTTTTTTTTTGCGTTTTTTAACTTTTGGCACCTACCAAATATGAACAGGTAAAATAAATTTTAAAAAATAAAACTATCGACAATCAAATGAATGTCGGCATGTTTTAATAATTTAAAAACATCGATGGACTATTGTACGTCGATATTTACCGACGGCCAAGACCGTGAGCACTCACCAACGACCGACATTCTGTCAGCAAATTATCGATGTACAATATCCCATCGGCGTTCTGTTAGTATACGCAGACTAATAATAAATGGGGGACCGTGGGATATCTCGACAGCTGGTCTGTCAACATCTCGTCAATAAAGATGTCAACGAACATGATTACCCATTGGCGTCAAGCTACCAAGTAAGTAAATATCGATGGGTACTAACCGTCAGTAATCTCATTGGTAAACCCTCTACTGACGGGTTTGTCGGCTACAATGACCGTTGGTATTACTCTTTTTTTTGTAGTGCATGCTGCCATGGCCACTACCTAGCTCGTATATCATGGCCGCCAAGGAACCTCCACCCTTCGTGGCTACCAATACAAGAAGAAGAAAAAGAAGAAGAAGAAGAAGAAGAATCAAATTGTCGAACGCGTCCGAATCAAATTTTGAATGCCTTAAGCTGCGTTTGGAAAATCAAATACGAACTTGAGTCATGGCGCTCATATTAGATTTCTGAATGCCCATTTTCCATTTTTTTTTTAATCTTTTGTGTGTGTGTTATTTTTAATGGAGATGTCGTGGCCATAGCATATCGGCAATAAAGAGGGATATAAGTGTGAGAAATATAGAGTTTGAATTTTGGGGACAATAAAGAGGGATAGAGGTGTGAGAAATATAGAGTTTGATTTTGGGGATAATTTTGATACTTTTAGGAATCAATCCCTACTTGTTAATTCTGTTGACACCTTGCTGAGGTGTCAACTTCTTATGAATTCAAATTTCAAGTGTCATTTTATTATTTACTCAAAATCTGAAGTGTCAAACTCACAGCATTTCACATTAAATCCTTCCTTTTATGTATTTTTGACTGGGGTATAAAATAGTACTTTTTTCCATTAATTTTTCATTAATTTGGTTTTCTAACAATTTAGATTTTCTCCTCTCTATCCGCCGCTTTCTTCCTCTCTGTCCAATTTTTTTTAAATTTCTTCGATTTCTTTGTTTCTTAATTTTTTTCAAACCAATCGTGTTTTATTTCTTTTTCCTAATACATCTTCGATTTTTAGATCGATTCAGATCTGAATTAACATTTTCGATCTAAATCAATTTTGTTTTCAAAATCGGTGTGCGACAGTAACGTATTAGTGAATCCCGTAGCGGTGGCAAGCACGGAGATCCTCCTCCCCACCGCGGTGCGCAGCGACCACGACGAGGTCAGGCTCCAACTCAAGAAGGGCCCCGTTCCTATTTCCGGCAACTATGGGGACGAAGGTGGTGGCGTGACTTGGATGGAATCAACGGTGGAGTGGTTGAATCGGCGAGGATTAATAAATTGATGTTTATTAATTAATATTTTTATGATTCTGTTCAGATCTGCAATTTGATGATGAACTTGCATATTCTGTGATATTGATCAACAATTATTTTTATCGAATCGCAATCAACTTTTTTTTTTTTGGATGGAGATAAACTTGGACAAGATCTGTTGATGCCTACGTATATATTTGTTAACTTTAAGTACAGAGATTGTTTTGCTTACTATGATGAATTTTCTGTTGTGTTTTGGTTGCATACGTTGGCCAACAACGTTTGTTTCTTATCTTTTTTATTTTTGGTGTGTGTGTGGCTATGATTTACTGTGTGCATATGATGTCACTTAATATGTTTTTCAGCTGCTTACCATAATTTTTGGGTGCTTCCATTGTAACTTAATGGTGATAGTCAATATTTCCTGATTTTCTATAGGTACTGTGAAAGATTTCGATTTGGCAAAAAATAAAAATAAAAGTCATATTCCTTTTGTAATTTCTATTGTGATTTTCATAAAGGAGTAGGAAGACTGATATAGTGATCAAGAATCAGTTTTTGTTAGTTTCTTATTAACAATTTACTATTGTTTTGAATTATATGAATTATTATTGCGAATATCCCTTGGTCATACATAGTGCGACATGTTGGTTTCAAAGTTATTGTTACTGATAATGTTTTCATTTTATTTTTTTACCTGCTGCTAATATCTGGACTTTGCGCAAAAATCCCAAAAAAGTGAGGCATTCAGGCAAGCCGTGGTGAACACCCTCGACCGTCGTTTGTTTTACATCCCTTCGTTCAAGATTTATAGTGGTCTCACTGGGTTTTATGATTATGGGCCCCCTGGTTGCTCCGTCAAGGTCAACGTCCTCGCTTTCTGGCGCCAGGTTGGCATATTATGGTTTTTCCAAAGTAGGTCTTGGGTGAGACCGGTCTCATAGTATGAGACCACTTTTTACCAGATTCATTATTTGATCCACCCAACCCATTCGACCCACCCCAACCCATCCATTTAATAAAAAAAATAAGATCAGTTTTCTATCACAAACAACTCGTCACACCTCCGGACTCAAGCTGCCACTTCCGATCGCCGGCCGCCACCTCCATTATTTACCGGCGATATTTTTTTTTAAATGTTATATCGTTGTAATCGTCTCGTCTCCCTCGTTCCAAATTCACAATTGGATTTATAATTTAATGCTCCAATCACCGTAGATCTGAGGTCGAAAGTCACAAATTCATCAATTTTAACCTCCAATTAATAGCGATTCACCGGACGAAATTTCGATTAAACAAAACGTATCACATAATCGAGTAATTGTCTCGATCCACTCTACAAAACTGCAAATTCAATCAAAAAAAAAAAAAAACGTCGCCGAAAAAAATAATCTGCCCAGTTTTAAGTATTACAAAAGTAGTTAAAATATCACAGTTAGTAAAAGTATCACAAAATCGACACATGTTATATTTTATATTTTTACATCTTTTTTTTTTTTTTACAAAAATCAAAGTATCATAAAAATATTATTTACGAAATATAATTAAAATATTACATATTCTATAATTTCATTTATTTTACTTACATATGTGCCTATTACATTTAAATAATTAAAATTATTAAAAAAAATTGATCGCATATCACAAAATATATTAAAAGTATCGCATATTTTCTAATACTTGTACATTGTACTACATTTTGTAATAAGTGTATTCTGTGATACTTTTAATATCTTTTCTGATACTTTTAATATATTTTGTGATACTTGACCAGATATTGTAAAAAATCATATTGATACACAAATAAGTGTATTTTGTGATACTTTTAATATATTTTCTGATACTTTTAATATATTTTGTGATACTTGATCAAATATTGTAAAAACTCATACTATTTATGCGATACAAAAATAAGTGTGTTTTGTGATACTTTTAATATCTTTTCTGATACTTTTAATATATTTTGTGATACTTGATCAAATATTGTAAAATTCAAACTGCCTTTGTGATAAAAAATAATTATGTTCTGTGATATTAAAAAAAAGTGTATTTTGTGATACTTTTAATACATTTTCTAATATTTTAATTACATTTGTAATACTTGAATTATTTATTAAAAAAAACATACGTAATTATAGAAATCAAATATCAAGAATTATGTGATACTTCAACTATTTTTTGTGATACTTGAACAACTTTTTGTGATACTCCAACACCTCACCATCCAAAATCTGCATATAACATATGCATATTGATAAAATCATTTTCAAAAGCCACATTAATACAAAATAAATTTAATATTATCTCAACACCTGCACACACCACATCACCGGCGACACACATACGCCCAGAATCACAATTTGAGAGAGAGAGAGAGTGGAGAAATCGAGACGAAAGAAAAGAAGAAAAGAGAAAAGAGAAGAAAAAAAAGCCTACCTTCGTCGGTGGCTCACCGATCTGAAAATATAAATTGATAAAATCGTAGATTGCAACGTGAGGAGTTGAATGGTAATTTTCGATCTGAAATTGGCCCGATAAATCGTCGTAGATCTGAGGTCAAAGTTAACAATTTATAAACTTTGACCTCAGATCTACAAAGATCGGAACATCAAATCGTAAATTTGATTTCAGATTTAGAATGAGGGCGTCAAGACGATTCAAATAGTATAATTTTTATTTTTTTTGGTCGCCGGAGGACGAAGGCCGCCCGGACGACGGTGGCCGGCGCGAGAGAGAAACATTGAAGACGGGAAGGGGGGGGGCGGCTGGGAATGAATGACAACAGTTTTTTTTTTTTTTTTATATCTAGGGTTAGGGGATGGGTGGGTGAACGGGCGGGTTGGGCAGCGGGCGGGTTGGACAAATGGGTATGGTAAAAAGTGGTCTCATACTATGAGACCGATCTCACCAAGTATTTTCCATTTTTTCATATTGTTAAGTTTACTACAACCCGGGTTTTGGATTGGGATTATTTGCTTTAAAAGGCTGATTGGGTTCATTTATATTTTTAGTTGCAAATGTTGTTATACTCAGATATTTGCTGAAAAATATTATTACAATTGGCCGTTTTGTGTTGGTGAAGCTGGGGTTCACTGCCCCCACAATAGGTACAATTTGTAAATAGTGACAAATGTTTAGGGGAATTTGTAATTTTAATAGATAACTGGATTGGGATGTGTGGATGATCATAGGACATTTGCTTTATTGACTCAATAGGAAATTTGTATTAATATCAGTTTATCTGTTGAGGCATGCTAATTTTTTTAGTACACATATAGTATTGGATATTTTTACAGGAATTGAAGCAAACTGAAATTCTTAATAAAATCGTAAAAAGATTGTTTTCAACGTTTCAGTATTTCGTACCCCAGGGGTAGTTCTAAAGGCATCGGGCCATGTTGATAAGCTCACCGACCTTATAGTTAAAGACGAAAATACCGGGGCGTGTTACCGAGCTGATCATTTAATCAAGGATTACTGCAAAGACAAGCTCGAAAAAGATCCTAATCTTAATGCAGAGAAAAAAGCGGAACTGAGTCGTGTTCTTGTTGTTCTTGATGATCTCTCCGTGGACGAGATTGGTGCAAGGATCAAGAAATATGGGATCAAAGCTCCGGATACAAAGAACACTCTCTCGGACCCTTATCCGTTCAATTTAATGTTCCAGACATCAATCGAGTCGTCCGAGTCAAACCCCGGGTGAGAATGCCTTTTATAGCTTAAGCTTAGATTTTATTTTTTGGGATAATTACAAACACTACCCCTGAGGTTTGTGGTATTTACAAAAATTAAAATAGCTAACTTTGAAAATTACGAAAACTACCCTTCAAGTTTATTTCCACTTATATTTTGCCCCAGCCATTAGTTGACGTGACAGAATTTCCGTAATCACATAAATTGCAGTCACACCCCGCAACTTTTTGAATTATTACATATAGCCCCAGCGACAGTTTTGACGGATGTAAAATGTAAAGATGAAAATTCGAATATTTAAAAAAGTTGAGGATGTAACTATAAAACTATTTGATGATGTCAGCAATTTTCGTTAACGACGAGTGCAAAATGTGAGAAGGGTGTAACTTCAAGGGTGTTTTTTTGTAATTTTCTAAGCTAGATGTGTGGCCTTTTTTTTTTACCAATTATTTTTGAAGTATTAATTTGCCGCAGATACTTGCGTCCCGAGACTGCTCAAGGTATTTTTGTGGATAAAACCAACATAAACACTCTGGGATGGAAAAATAGGATTGTTGCGGTTGATGAATTATATGAAGTAGATATCCTAATGAATGGAGAATGCATTGAAGATTTTTATCTTTGGTAATTTATTCTTGGCTTATCTGTTGAAGGCGATTATATAAAACTAAGACTATGATTGTTCGCATTGCATGCAGTGTATCTCACATAATGAGTTAGATATCCTAATGAATGGGTTATTGTGCTTGATTGATGACCATTATTTTGTCTTGCAGGCTCACAGGCCTTTCATAACATATATATTCCGGAGCTGGAGATTGTATCCAAGAAGCAAGAAGTTAATGACATTCTTGGGAAAGTGTTGAACCTTTGTAAGGAAAAATGGACTGTCCCAGTTGCTGTTGTTGGATTATCAGTGGCTGATGGTTTTTTATACCTTAAGAGGAAATAGAAGAGTGGGATGTTTATTATCGTTATTATTTTTTCTAATAATCCTGTAGCTCTTTTTATTGAACTATATAATTCATATCCTAAAGCATGTTTATGTGATGTTTGCTTTGTGATAAAGGCGAACGAAAACTAGTGACACTTAGTTTAGGTGTAGTCGGTTTGTTGGTATGCTACATGGGCCTATACCTCTCATGGAAAACAAGTAATTTACACATAAATATTTTTGTGATCCCTTTCATGCATGTATGTTAATCAAATTAACCATTAATAATAATAATAATTTAGGATAATTTTATTAATTAAACTGTTATCTAATTAAGATTAATTAACCCTTAATTAAGATTCACCATATCGACATACTTTCAATTAAAATAGTGAATGAAGGGATTATTTATAAGATAATTACCTTCTTGGGTACTGGGCTTTTTATCTTCACTAACAACAGTCTGCACAGATGGAAAAATCAATCGTTAATAGTAGAATAAATCCCTGTAATTGATAATATATATATATATATATATATATATATATATATATATATATATATATATATATATATATATATATATATATATATATATATATATATAAGGTACAATCCATTTATATTAAATGCACAAGCATGTGGAGCGAGCTTAAGTAAATAGAGTAACAATTAAAACCATGCTCAATTACAATACCAAAATGAAAAGTAAGAACAACACTTAGAAAGTGAAAAATATTACTGGAGTTGACATAATTAGAATAGTTTACACAAGTTTTCTATTTAGGTAAACTCACACAAGCAACGATTGAGAAGCTAACAAAAAAAAAAAACAGTGAATTCCAGATATGTTTTTAAGCTGCGAAGCACTTTTCACTTCAAACTGAATATTGAATTGAAAAAAGTTCCCGATTTCTGAACTAAATCACATTACGATAAAATAAATCCCAAATCAACCATCTAATCAATTTATCTAGGTTAAAACCCAAAGAAAGAAGGCAAAAACTTAAATGTGACGGTCACATGGATTTTCTATCGAATGACGGAGTCAAAACCCTCCCCAAACCCAGACCCAACCCACCAAACTGGATCCAATATAAAAGAAAGAATTTGCGGAAAACTCACATTCTCTTTCCCCGACCCTTTATCTGCACCATCAAAACTCCCTCCACGCCGCTGGAAATCCTGGCCATAGAACGGAAAATACCGGCCAAATGTCGCTCAAAGCTACGCCCCAACCTTTCTCCTCTTCATCAGTTTTCCTTCTTCAGTTTTTCGTCTGATTTTCTAAAAAAAAAATTAGGGCTCACGTTCGATTTCCAGAAAAACATTATCGCCAGATTCGCCTCGCCGGAGAATATCAGTGTATTTCGAAAAAAATTCTCGCCGTTTCTCCGTGATTCGACTCGTCTCGCCAGAGAAATGTAGGATCCCGTTCGTAGTTTTAATTTACAATCCCTAAATTGAGCCTCTGCCTTCACCATTATGTGGCCAACTCTCTTCCACGGCCCCGCCAGTCCACCACCACTACAATTATCGACACACGTTTTTGTAAGGCTCAAATTTTAATTCCCCTTTCTTTCAATTTTCTTGTAATTAATATTTCTCTGCTTGATTTTGGGAAAGTAACTTATGTGTTTTTTTTTTTGGTGGAGAAATTTAGCTCATAGGATTGTGTTCATAAATCCCTACTTCTGTAGGCAATCTTTCGTAGTTGTATCTTTTTGAAGGATAATTTATGAATATATGTTTCAAAAACTTGGTCAACCAAAATTGTAGACTTTATTCTGCTTTTACTTCACAATGTAGAGGAGGTGTTCCAGGTTGGATGGAACCCAAAGAACGAAACTTTCTTAGCTTCTTGTTGTTTCGGTAGAAAACTGATGATCTGGGATCTTAGCAGTTAATTCTGTTTCTTAATAGCTATTAATGGCGATTTCTAAATACTATCACGTGAATGTTTTTGGCATTTCATATATTGTAGTTTTTGTGCTTTTTTGTAGGTTGTCTTGTTATAGTTAACTCTTGTTCTGCATCACATTTTGTAAGAATCATGTTGGGCTCATGTTTATTGGATAAATATAAAAACTACTTGAGATCTAGCCTAATAACTAAATAACCCAGTTATCTTTCATCATTATTAATCTATTCTACAAAAATCGCACCTTCAAGTTGAGAGTGGGGTATTTACTATTTACTTTAAGGAGTGTTTGTAACACCTTAAGGAGATATTTGTAATTTTGAAGATAATTGAGGTATTTTGTAATAATATTTATTGCACGAAACTCTTGGATTGCAAGCTATATAATAGAGTTCTTTGGGCCATGGAGAAATATAGTTAGATATCTATTCCACTCAACTACCCACACTCCATCTCCTATAGGAAGCTATTTTCCAGCTTAATTAATGCTCAATTTTTTCAAAATATTTGCAGTTTGTTGTATAATGTTGTAATGTATGTGTGTTATGGGCGAGATTATTCGTACGACCATCTTAAGGTTGAATCTGTTGTGGGTCATTTTTTAATAGAAATGTGATGCTGATTTGTAGGGATATGTGCACGACAAGAGGATTTATTTTGCTCTGATCGCGCAACTTAAGAAGCGGTGTGATCAGAAGAATAAAGAATTAGGGACCAAAAAGAGAAAAGGAGAACTTGAGGTGGTTTTGGAAATCTCGGTTTTCTAAAGAGTGCTTGAGTTAACTCGAGGATTTAAAACAGAAGATGAAGAAGCTTAAACATTCCAATTGCATAGTGGGTGTTAATGTAGTCGTCGGTATAGTCGGTGTAGTGGTCGGAATACATCAATGTTTGTTTTTCACTTATTCTTTTTCTTGAAACACTGCCTGGAGCTTTTTTATAATGTGAATATAAATCATGATTTTTTGCATTGTTTAAGTGTTTATTATATTCAGAATTCTTTTTGTTCACTTGAATCAGTCCACAAATGCTTGTGTTTTGAAACTCAGAATTCTTTGTGTTTTATTTGTACTGTAAATTCGGTTTTTCGAATATTTGTATTTTATTTCTGCAGAAATATTGTCACTTTTTCACTAAAAAATGTCACATTTACAATAAAAAGTGTCACATTTGCATATTATAAGATTTATTTATTATGAACTCTATATAAAGAAATATCAGAACTTGCGTACTGAAATGTGTCACTTTTTTACTTAATATTATCACTTATAAAGACAAAAGTGTCACTTTTATAGAGAAAAGTGTCACTTTTTTTGCTAACGTGTTTTGGAAGCTAATGGTAGTAGATTGTAAATCGAGAAGTGTTGCAGGTTCTATTTTGAGAACAATTATCTAATTTAGGTTTTATGCTTTATTCTAGAACAATTATTCGTTAATTATTGTTTATTGTCATTTTTTGTTTTTTATCCGAGAATTGCCACTTTTCGTAGAACAGTGTTGCTCTTTTGCTTACTTGTCTTGGATGTTAGTGAATTTGTTTTGCAGGTGGTATTCAAAATTAGTTAAGTTATTAGATTTATGCTTTATTTTAGTCAAGTTATAATACTGTCACTTCTTAAGATATTATTGTCACTTTATAAATAAAAAGTGTCACTTTCTAATAGTTGATAGTAATCGTTATTTTTTGTTTTTCTTTCCCTATAAAAAACTGTCACATTTGCACCAAAATATGTCACTTTTGTCCAAAGAAGTGTCACTTTTGATTTTTTTGCAGAAAAAGAGTTGCTACACAAATTATAGTAGTCAAGTTATAATACTGTCACTTTTTAAGATATTACTGTCACTTTATAAATAAAAAGTGTCACTTTCTAATAGTTGATAGTAATCATTTTTTTTTTTTTTTGTTTTTTTCCTATAAAAAACAGTCACATTTGCACCAAAATATGTCACTTTTGTCCAAAAAAGTGTCACTTTTGATTTTTTGCAGAAAAAGAGTTGCTACACAAATTATAGTAGTCAAGTTATAATACTGTCACTTCTTAAGATATTACTGTCACTTTATAAATAAAAAGTGTCACTTTCTAATAGTTGATAGTAATCGTTATTTTTTTTTCCTGTAAAAAAATGTCACATTTGCACCAAAATATGTCACTTTTGTCCAAAAAAGTGTCACTTTTGATTTTTTGCAGAAAAAGAGTTGCTACACAAATTATAGTAGTCAAGTTATAATACTGTCACTTCTTAAATATTACTGTCACTTTATAAATAAAAAGTGTCACTTTCTAATAGTTGATAGTAATCGTTATTTTTTTTTTTTTTCCTGTAAAAAAACTGTCACATTTGCACCAAAATATGTCCATTTATCCAAAAAAGTGTCACTTTTGATTTTTTGCAGAAAAAGAGTTGCTACACAAATTATAGTAGTCAAGTTATAATACTGTCACTTTATAAATAAAAAGTGTCACTTTCTAATAGTTGATAGTATTCGTTATTTTTTAATTTTTTTTTCCTGTAAAAAACTGTCACATTTGCACCAAAATATGCCATTTTGTCCAAAAAAGTGTCACTTTTGATTTTTTGCAGAAAAAGAGTTGCTACACAAATTATAATAGTCAAGTTATAATACTGTCACTTCTTAAGATATTACTATCACTTTATAAATAAAAAGTGTCACTTTCTAATAGTTGATAGTAAAATATATATTTTTATTTTTTTTTTCCTGTAAAAAAATGTCACATTTGCATCAAAATATGTCACTTTTATCAAAAAAAGTGTCACTTTTTATTTTTTGCAGAAAAAGAGTTGCTACACAAATTATAGTAGTCAAGTTATAATACTGTCACTTCGATATTACTGTCACTTTATAAAAAGAAAGAAAAAATATTTCTTTCTAATAGTTGATTTATAAAAAGAAAGAAAAAATGTTTCTTTCTAATAGTTGATAGTAATTGTTATTTTTTGTTTTGTTTTTCCTGTAAAAAAAACTGTCACATTTGCACCAAAATATGTCACTTTTGTCCAAAAAAGTGTCACTTTTGATTTTTTGCAGAAAAAGAGTTGTTACACAAATTATAATAGTCAAGTTATAATATTGTCACTTCTTAAGATATTACTGTCACTTTATAAATAAAAAGTGTCACTTTCTAATAGTTGATAGTAAAATATATATATTTTTTTATTTTTTTCCTGTAAAAAACTGTCACATTTACACCAAAATATGTCACTTTTGTCCAAAAAAAATGTCACTTTTTTTCATGAAGAAGTAACAATCCTTGTGGATTAAGGACAAGAGGAATTTCTTGAATACAACATAATACTTTCCTGCAATTTCTCTCTCACACACACAATTTTTCTACACACCACCACCATTACCACCACCGTTTCATCAAATCAAATGTTTTTTGCAGCATCATAAAGAGAGCAAATTTCACAAATACGCATTAAAAACATTTAATTTCTTCCCACCAAACATCGACTGCACCACATTAGTTTCCGCCATTTACTACTCTTCTTCACAAGTCAAAACCACACCATATTAGTACCCTTCGAAAAATAACATATTTCCTCGACAAGAGAAAACTATTGCAGGCTACAGACCCCAAAAAGATGAATTAATCGCCATAAAGCTTTGCCCCATAAATCAGTGTTTTGAAAACCGGACCGGACCGGCCGTTCCAACCGGGTTAATCGGGAACCGGTCCCGAGCCCAATTCGATTTTTTACTTAGTTCGGGTGGCTAATGACCCAGTGCCACCCGGTAAGAACAGGTAAAACCGGTGAACCAGTGAACCGGTTCTAATATTTTTTTTTCCTTTTTTTGTAAAAAAAATAAAAATAGGTAGTTCCAATTATTCCAAATATCAACGAAGTATTAAGATTATTTTAATTGATCCTAAAATTTTAAATGATTTTGAATTTTAAATGATCAATATTCATTATTTGCAAATCTTATTTAAAGATTATTTTAAATAATCCTAAAATTTTGTTATAATAATAAATTCTTTGCTTAAAATCTTTTTCCCTAAGGAAATTACTCATAAACTTAGTATTACTCATAAACTTAGTATTACTCATAATAAATCTTTTCTTATTATTTAATATATATATAGAGAGAGAGAGAAAGAGAAGTTCGGTTTGATGACCGATTTTTTAAAAACGGTTCAACCGACCGAATCAGTGACCCAATGAACCAGTTACTGATTCGATTCGATATCCGATCCGATTTTCAAAACATTGCCAGAAATGACGACATTGAAGAAAATAAACTCCTCCACATCCATGTCCACGCAGGTCCAAAACCCCTTCTCTGCCGTTGTGTAAACCTAATGGAAACTCATATTCAATTTATTGCACTTTTTTGCTCTTGAAAAACAAAATTAAATACAAAAAAAAATCAATAAATTCGAATTCAACTAATTGACTCACGCCGCTGCGATCAAGCTGAGAAGAGCTAGCACCGTTGACATTCTTCAAAAGTCATACTCTGAAACTACGCAAAGAAATTTATCTCCAGTGATGATTTGTCATTTTCGCCTTCAGTTGTGGCTTTTTAGATTTTCTAAGAACTGGTCTAATGCTGCAATTCGACGGCGAGAGAGGAAGATAGAAGGGTGCATCTGGCGAGAAGGGTTTATTTTTCCCCTTTATATCATCCGACTTAATGGATCGGATCCGAATTTGAATGGATATGGAGCTTCGTCACATAGTAGAGTATCCGTATGACAGTCACACAAGACACTTGCTCAAGAAAGAAATAATCATCTGATTAATTTATCTAGATATATTTTTATTTTTATTTTTTTTACTTTTGTTAGTATATGTTTGCTGAATGTGCCCGCGTAAACGCGGGTATCCAAACTAATTTTATTTTATTGTGATAAAGCCCTAAATATTTAAGGGGCCAATATACCTTTTATCATTGGTTGCAGGATCTAGGTTTATTGACAACGGCCCACGAAAATCCCAACAAATTTGCTTTCCATTATTTGATGTGTTATTTTGGAAAAGAAACCAAAACATCACTGTCTTAGTGTCATGGGAATAATCGTAACTCAAAATTAAAATACAGCGACACGCTCCGTAAATATTGAAATTTCGCATAGCTATCTCAATCTCGAATCTTCTGAATGAACTTAATGATTTCAATTTGGAAATAAGTGGCGCTAAATATGGAGGCTCGACAGGCTTTATTTATCAGTATATATTTGTGATACTTTATTTTATTTGAATTTAATTTTATGGCATTTAGTCAAATTCTTAAGCTCATTACGTAATCGATGTTATGGATACTCCTATTTTTCGATTTCAAATAGAACAAACTCAATTCATCTTGTATAGGCATTCGAATCAGTATATTAGGAGGACGTATATCATACATACAGTGCATTATTCTGCATCTTGTATAGGCATTTGAATATTTAGTTTTTGTGATGAATATGATTGTATATTAAAAATTATATTTTATCCCAAATTATACACAAAATATATGTACTCATCACAAATATACAAAAATTATAATTTTAACTTGTTTTGATAAAAAAATAATACAAAATATATATATCCATCACATAAAACATCTATATTTATTATATATAAAATATAATTTTCAATGCATTTATATTTATTATACTTAACATTTATATTAATCATACAAAATATATATATATATATATTCACACAAAATATTTTTTTAAAAAAAATTGAATACACCATAATTTATGCACTTTAACATTTATATTAATCATACAATATATATATATATATATTATCACATAAATGTTTTTTTGAAAAAATTGAATACACCATGAATTATGCATTCAAATATATAATATAAATATATGATATAATTAGCCGCATATTAAATCTCAAAACGATTTGAAATAAAATCCCAATGAAAATCCTCGTATACTTTCGAGGCAAAAATCATCGTATACTTGAGTCAGGTAAGTTTGTATTAATCACATCAACAAATAAAAAATTCTTATGTGTGATTTATTTATTATTTTTCTTTTTAATTTTTTTGAACAAATTCTCATGGGCCATTTATCTTGTACACGTAGATGTAAAAAAAGCTCCGACAACGAGGATCCTAAAAAGGAATATCAGGTGATTGATTACAGATATATTTTTGAGTTTTCATCTTCCCCCCATATATGGATTCCATCAATTATATTTGGAAATTTCTTTTTTACTTCCCAAATATTTTTTTTTTGCTAAAATTCTTCAAATTTTTCTTTTTTACAAATTACTTCATAAACTAAACGAAATTGACAAATTGTCTTTTATGTTGAAATTCCGGCAGAAAAAAACTCCCAATTACCGTCCAATCATATTTCCAAAATATTCACACGTCTCACCTTCAGACTTAATCATATCATGACCCATTCTTTTCTGTTATTTTTCCGGTTCAACGAAAGTCGGAGTTGGCCGAAAATTTGATCGGAAAGTCGATCGAAAGCTGAAAAATGTGTTTTTCTTATACTTTAACCGGCGATTTACCAGAGTAAACGGATTCCAATTGAGTTGAAATTTGGTATATTGCGTCGTAAAATGTGGTTAACATGATAGTGTTGGAGGTGAGGAGCGTGAACTTTTGAAAATATGGGTTAACCAGTTTCCAATATTAATTTTTGACGGAATTTCAAAATAGTAGTCAATTTATCAATTTTGTATAGTTTAAGAGGCAATTTGTAAAAAAACAAATATTAAGGAGTTTAGGCAAAAAAGACTTATTTGTTTGGGAGGTTTAAAAAAATATTCCTTTTATTCTTTGTGTTTCACTTGGTGGAGTTTTTGTCTTTTTATGTGAAGTTTTCTCAATTTTCATTTAGGTAGTGCTTTTATAAACGAAAAATCCAACTCATGGCATCTCGAATTTTCATGAGTTCACTCCATATCATAAGTTTTTGGGTGTTCATATTAAAATTTTGAACATTATGTTGATTTTTGCATTGGAAATTTGAACAAATTAAATATTAACACATGTCAAAAAAATAAATCGAACAATAAATATGTGTTCGAAAATTTCATCCGACTATTAATACAATATTCGATAATTTTATTCGAACACCAAAAAATTATAAAATGAGTTAAACTCATAAATTTTTGAGATATCAATATTCGCTCCCATTCATTTATTCGAATAAATTGTCCCTCGAATTATCCATTGCCTAAATATTAGTGACAAATACGAACACAAGCATAACCAGCACGCCAAGTTACCCCCGAGTCAAATTAAAAATATTTTTTTTCCTACCTCAATTTTAATTTTCACTCACAAAAACTATATAATTATTTATTTTATTTTCCATTCAAAATCTAGTACTTCCCAAAATTTTAGGGTGTGTCACGGGCTAGAGTAGCACCATCTCCACACTTGAATACAAAATACATATTTTACAAAGGATTACACTCTTATCAGGCCGAATTGATCCGTCATGCCAATGCCTTTAATTACACCTATACCAAGTACTATGTATCATAAAAAGCCAATACTATATAGAAAAACCAATATGTTCATGTATAAAACCGAATATTCAATAGAAAAATTAGTAATTTTTCATCATAAATATACTTTTGTAGATTTACTAATACTAATATTTCTCAACATAAAAGGCAATTCTTGAATATACAAAATCAATACTATTAAAGTAGAACAATCAATACTTCAAAACTAAAAAAAAGAGAAAATGAATCATCTACGCATTGACCATAAGGAAAACTCTTTTTTTCATATTACTTTCACGAAAAAACTCTTTTCTTTATGTTGAGAATTTTATTCTTGGCAACTTTTCCTTTTTTAGTTGTTTGCATTTCTTGGGCTCAAAATAAATTAGAATTCTAGATTTGTTTCCTAGAGTTTAGGACTTTATTTGATTTCCTAATTTATATTTAAAACTTGTTTACCAAGTTTAGTAGTCTTGTCTATTTAAGACAAGAAAAGCCAAATGAACAAACACCTTTTGATACGGCATTCAAGAGAGACGCAGCAAGCAACACGACGCAAAAAGAACACAATCAAGTGAAGAACTTGAGGAAACAAGACAAATACATCTTCGAAGTTGCGTAACCAACGTAGAAGATCATCATCAACATTGCCACAAGTATTTTAGTATCAAGTGTTGATACTTGTATTTTCATATATTACTTAATTATTTTGTTATTGATCTTAAATAAATCTAAGTAATATAGGTTTTGGGTTTGTATACCCAAATTCGTAAGTACTTTTACTTATGAACGAAATTTAAATTGATGTGTTCTTTCATATTTGTTATTCCTCTGCATATTTTTATATAACCTATTTGATGTTACTATTGGTGTTTTAACACCAGTCTTAACATCTGTTTGTATTTCGTTATTTACAACTCTGAAACTGTTTGATGTTAGTTCTGGTGTTGTAACACTGAACTCAACATCGTTTTACTGATACTTACTTCAACAACCATAGGTCTTTCAAATCAACAATTGGCATCTAGAGCAGGTTACTTTACGTACTAAGTTTACTGTTCTTATTTGTAGGACACTATGGACGCTTAGGGAAGTCCTTGACCCCCTATCCTCAATGGAGAGAATTATTCTCTCTGAAAGCAGAGGATGCGGTGGCATATCAAGAATATCGATGAACGTGCGTGGAGAACCATTCTGGTGGGATGGAAAAAACCACGTGTCACTGATGCTAATGGCGATACAATTATCAAGAGTGCTGATGAAATAGCCATATCGAACTGGAATTCCAAGACCATCAACACCCTTTGTGGATATGTTGACTCGAATAATTACAAAGTTATCAAAAAGTGCGAGTCGGCAAAAAATGCATGGGATGCATTGCAGAGGGTGTGTGAAGGAAACGGAAGTGTGAAGAAGTCCAGATTAAGAATGCTGATTGCTACTTTCGAGTCTATGAGGATGGATGAGAAAGAGCCATCATGGACTATGCCATGAGACTTTCAGACATCGCAAACGAGTGCGGGGAACTTGGTGAAGCGATGAGTAACTCATGCCTTGTGGGAAAGTTGCTCATATCCATCTCAAAGAAATTCAGCGTTAAAGTGGTAGCCATAGAAGAAGCCAAGGACACAGACGATCTAGACTTCGATGCTTTAGTAGGTTACCTCAAAACGTTCGAGATGGAACACCTTGGTTCAAACTCAAAAGAAATAAAATGTTTCTCTTACCTCTAACTTTAACTCTGATGATGAAGACATTGATTGGAGAGAGCTACTAGATAAACTTGATGCTACCACACTTGGAGGAAGACGAAGTGTCTCTCGTATCTCAATGTTTTAACAGGTTTCTAAAAAAGAAAAATAATATTGGGGGATCCAGTTCTAGATTCAAGCCATAGACGCCAACACCAAAATCGACAGGGTGACCTCTTGATGGATTCCAATCTTCACCTTCGGAGTCCAAGTCCTCCAGCTCACCGAAGCCTCTAAGTGAAGTTCAATGTCATGAATGAAGGGTTGGGGACATTATAAGAATGAATGTGCTAATACACTGAGAAAGAAGAACTTGATTGCTACAGAGTACAACGAAGTTGACAGTGATTCTGATTCTTCCAAGTCTGTTCCAGCTTTGTTTGCTAATGTTGTGTGGGATGACGACATCCGTGTTGGTAACATCAAAACCAACACCTGGTGCTTAAATTCACAAGTTGAATTGACAGGTACGAGAAGCTTTTCGTTGAATATGATGAGTTGTTTGCCAACTGGGGTAATCAAGTGCTCAAAGTCAAGGCTCTTATGATCAAGATGGACAAACTGGCTCATGAAAAGGATGATCAACTCAACACCATTGTCCGTTTGGAGTCAGCACCGACTAGAATAGATGCTGAGCTAGAACGTGTAAAGACTGATCTAAAGAAGGTACAAGAAACCATCACAAACTTCAACAATGGCAAGGCAAAGCTTGACGAAATTCTGGATATGAGTTTCCCAGAATCATCGAGACACGGAATTGGGTACAAGCCTAATCAGCAAACGCCTGAATCAAGCCAAAAACTGAAGTCGACCAAACGCCACAAGAGGAGAAGAAGACAGTATGTGTGTCATCACTGTGGTGATCCTGGTCACATTCATCCTTTCCGAAGGAAGATTATTGGCGAGAAAAATTATTTTCAAAGGACAAAGTTGTCTGCCGAGACCCATTACAGTTTCCGTGTTATTAACCCCAAAACCAACACCAGGCTCAAACAAGTCTGGGTAAAAAAGAATGAGATCATATGTCATATGATATATTCCTCTCTGAATTCTCACATTCCAGGAACTTGATACTTCGATAGTGGATGCTCTAAGCACATGACCAGCTTGGAATATCTTCTTTGAATATTGTTAAATTTCAAGGAGGAAAAATGAAGTATGGTGGAGGTGCACATGGCCAAATCATTGGTCAAAGAACTCTTCATGTTCCTGGTATTTCAAAGTTTGAGAACGTGTTACTTGTTGAAGGATTAACGATGAACTTGATAAGTATTAGCCAACTATGCGATGGTGGTTTCAGTGTTAAGTTCACTCATGAAAAGTGTGAAGTGTATGATGAGAGAAATGCTTGCATCCTTACTGTCCAGAGGACCTCCGACAACTGCTACCAAATTAATGGTGATGTGTTCTGCAAACTGTCTCAATTGAGTGATACCGAGGTGTGGCATCAAAAGCTCGGACATGTCAAATACAAGATGTTGGAAAGATTGGACAAGAAGAAAGTTGTGAATGGGCTACCTAAGCTTAACACCAAAATAATCCCAGTGTGCGAGGCATGTCAAAAGAGGAAGCAAGTTAGGGTGTCACATCCAAATGTGCAGAGTCTCACCACATCAAATTGTTCTGAACTCCTTCATATGGATTTTATGGTTCCACTTGAAGTAGAAGTCCTTGGTGGTAAAAGGTATGTCCTTGTAATTTTGGATGATTTTTCTTGGTTTACATGGGTTGAGTTTTTGAAAGAAAAATATGAGACTTTTGAATCTTTCAAAAAACTTGCAAAAAAATAAAGTGTTCATTTTGGTGTGAGTATAGGTAGGATCAGGTCGGATCATGGAAAAGAATTCGAAAATGTGTCTTTTTCAAATTATTGTTCAAGAGTAGGTATAACCCATGAATTATCTTCATCAATCACCGCCAACAAAATGGGATAGTTGAACGCAAAAATAGGTCTCTTGCAGAGATGACTAGGACTATGCTCATTTCAAATGACATTGCTAAAAGATTTTGGGCTGAAAATATGAGTATTGCATACCATATAATTAATAGGGTGTATTTTAGACCAGGGTCTTGTGTTACTCCCTATGAAATATTTTTGGGCAAAAAGTCAAGTTTGAGCTACTTTCATATTTTTGGGTATATATGCTATGTGCTAAATGATACGAGTCATCTTGCAAAACTTGACTCGAAAAGTGATAAGTGTCTTTTCATGGGATATTCTCAAAATAGTCATGCATATAGAGTATTTAATCTTAGGACACGTAGCATGATTGAGTCGGTTGACGTCAAGTTTGATGATTTAATTAGTGGAGTTAAACCTGCCGAAGACAATGATCTGGTTTATGATCAGAATCCTCAAGATAATGTCACGGTATGTGTAGATGAACCTACATGTGTTGAAAGTGAAGATGCAGGTGATGACAGTTCCGGTGAAGTAACACCAAACATAACACCACCACAGGCTGCTCCAGAATTAGATTCTGAATCAGATGAGGAAGAACCAGATGAACAGATTGATTTACATCAGAGAGACATTCCCTCGAGAATTCAAAGGAACCATCCTGCAGTTCAAATCTTTGGAGATCTTGATGAAAGAAGCACAAGAAAGCGTCAAATAAACTTTAAAGAGATAGTAAGGTATGCATGTTTGTCTACTAACTGCTCTCGAATTCGAGAATCTTTGTTTCTTTCCAAGACAGAGCCAAAGCGTGTAGAAGATGCTCTAAAGGATGAATTCTGGATAAAGGCCATGCAAGAAGAGTTGGATCAATTCGCCAAGAATGATGTATGGGACTTAGTTCCTCATCTAGAAAGCTCACATGTCACAGGTACCAAGTAGGTTTTCAAGAATAAAACTGATGAGGCCGGAAATATTGTGAGAAAAAAGGTGCGCCTGGGTGCACAGGGATACACTCAAATTGAAGGTATCGACTTTGATGAGACGTTTGCTCCAGTTGCTCGCATTGAATCGGTACGGCTCTTACTTGTTGTTGCTTGTCATATGAAAATGTCTCTACATCAAATGGACATAAAAACTGCGTTTCTTAATGGAGCCTTAAGTGGAGAAGTTTTTGTTGAACAAACTAAAGGGTTTGTTGATCCTCACAAACCAGATTTTGTTTTAAAACTGAAAAAGACTTTGTATGGTTTAAAGAAAGCTCCCATAACTTGATATGAAAGGTTGACTCAACACTTACTCTTCTTGAATTTTAGACGACGGGAAGTTGATAAAACCTTATTTCTCTTTAAGCCAAATAAGCACATTTTAATTGTCCAAGTTTATGTAGATGATATAATTTTTGGATCAACTAACGAGCAGATGGTCACTAAGTTTATTAAGAGAATGTTTGATACATTCGAGATGAACATGGAAGGTAATTTCTCTTACTTTTTTGGTTTACAAATTAAACAGTTGGATGACGGTATTTTTCTTTCTCAGTCCAAATATGCTAAAAATCTTGTTAAGAAATTTGGATTAGAGATTGACACTCATAAGAAAACACCGCTAGGGGAAACTATGAAACTGTCTAGAGATGATGTTGGTAATGGTGTTGATAGCACCATGTATATGATCATGATAGGGAGCCTTTTGTACTTGACGGCTAGTTGGCCTGACATTATGTACAGTGTGTGTCTATATGCTAGGTATCAGTCAAGCCCTAAAGAGACACACTTAAAAGCTGTTAAATGAATCATTAGATATGTAGCTTGTACAACTGAATTGGGTGTTTGGTATAATAAAGATACGAGTACTGAACTTATAGGGTATATACGGACTCAGATTAGGTTGGGGATGTTGTAGATAGGAAGAGTACTACTGGGGGTTGCTTTTTCTTCTTATCTCATGGTATAGCAAAAAACAAAATTGCATCTCTTTTTCTACAGCTGAAGCCGAGTATATTGCAGTTAGAAGTGCTTGTACACAGTTGCTTTGGATGAACCAAATGATAGAGGACTACGGTCTACATAATAGAATATTGACTGTACTTTTTGATAATTTCAGTGTCATTGATATCTCAAAAATTCCGGTTCAACACTCACGAATCAAACACATTGACATAAGGTACCACTTTATTTGTGACTTGGTTGAGAGGAAGATAGTTAGTCTTGAGCATATAGGGACAGAAAACCAGCTTGCTGACATCTTCACAAAGGCACTAGATATAGAGACCTTCTCTCGCTTGAGAAGAGATCTCGGAATGTGCATTATTTAAGTCGATGTTAGTTTTTTTGTCATGACACCTAAACTGTCATCAGTCGTGACATCTGTATATTTTGAATGCATATTTATTTTCCTTTTCATACATATACTGAATGCATTGGGTCTGATTGAAGTGCAAAAAAGTCATGTGTTGTAATAAAAAGTTGTGACAAAAAGACTAACCTCTTCAAGTAGGTGATTATGGAACTTTTCCGCAGAAATTAGTTTTCTCCCAGGTCCAAAAACAAGGGGTGTTAAAAGAAATTTCTAAGATAACTTCTCTTCAAGTCTATAAAAAGATGAAGATAATCTGGATTAACAAAGATCCAATCTTTAATTCTTGAGTGATTTTGACATAGTCATTAACTTAGGTTAAGGGGTCTGTTTTCATTGATTTCACTGAAGCAATGTTAGTTATAATGTCATCACATAAAAAGCAACACTAATCATGTCACCTAAATTAATTTCTATATTTTTGTCTTTTTAGGTCATGATTTTTAGGCATCAATTAGGACATTCATACTTTGAGAAGATGTCATTTTGCTTTGTGTTCTGTTGCTTGTGCTTGTATCTTTCCTGAATTCTCTTAATCTTGTTAACCAAGTGTTTCAGTGGTGTTAAAATTGGTGGACTGGACAGGTAATAACGAGGTTTATTTGGTGAGTGAAAGAGTACCTTGCAAAAACTTGTTCAACTGTGGTGATGGTTTATCAAAATCCAGCTCTATTTCGATTTTCTATATAGTGGAGATTTGTGATCTTTATCTCCATAATTGAGATAATGGCTTAGTTGGTTCAAGATCATGTCCTATTTTAAGGAGGAGTTGGTGTTTTTGTAAGGAAATAAGTCTTTTGGGGTATAAAAAGGAATGCTGTGATAATAAGGGAGGTAGTTCTTTATTTTATTCCTTTTACCCTCTCTCTCCCTACAACGGTCACTTTTTTTGGTTATAAAGGTTAGGGACTTTCACCGTTTCTTCACATGATTTTCCTCCCAATTACGCTCAATTCTCCAACGGCTATTATTTTTCTCTTTCGATTTTTCTTTCCTCTTTTTTTGTTTCAAAAACCTTGCAGAATGTTGAACCCATCATCTCCGAACAAAATTCCAGAACTGTCAGCTGGTGTACGCCATTTTGGTGAACAGGTCCTAATGAATTTACTAAGATTTACTGCGCTGGACATACGTGATAAGGTTGGTGGTGTTATACCACCAAACCCGTCACCGATTAACACCATAGCTACCAGTCCACCTTCGCTCAATCCGCAAGACCTGGTTTTTGTCACGGTGGCCTCCGACACTGTTCCTGAAGGTCAGGTTTTTCCCGACCAAGAAGAGAACAAGATTGACGTAGACAATCCCCCAGATTTTCCATTTATATCAGAAGTTTTTGGTCCGGTTGGGAACCCGACCTTGAAAAGGTCAAGAAGGTTGCGCAATATTCCTCCGAGCGTGATTCCGGCATCCATTCCAAAGAGCCGAGCAGGGGCGAGACGTCATGTGTCTATTGAGCACATGAATTTGGCCGAGGACGTCATAGTTATGACAGACTCAGATGATGAAGATTTTGTGCCGCCTTAACCTGTTGCTGCACCGCCGAAGACTTCTACTCCACGGCTGACTCCTCACCAGAAGCAGAACGTGAGTTTGTCTAAGAAGAAGAATCTTTCGGCTGTTATCAAGGTGTCACCGACCTCGACTGACACAAGCTACTCCGATCCCCCTTACGAGATTATTGATTTCTTCACGGCTGAGGTTGCTAGTTCCTCCTGTCCATTAGATACTGATCCCCATTCAATTCGTTTGAGGTAGCTTAGCATGAGCTTGAACCTGAATTTGAGTTTGACTACTCTTCCGACTTCGATGATGCTTTTTATCTTTCCTAGTATCTTTCTGCCTTGAAGAGAGAAAAGAAGAAGTCCTGCTCTACTCAAAAGTTTGGCGAGTGTTCCGGTGTTTTGTCACCAAATGCAACACCTCCTGCAGCTGCCTAGACAGACGATGTTGGGTCTGGTGATGTGTCACCGGACCTGTCATCACCCACTGCTATTCCAACTTCATCCTCCAGCTCCGATTATGATACTGTTTCATCTGCAAGTGCTCCAAACCCTTCAGTTGCCTCTGATTATTCTGATACATCTTCTGAGGTTGCGGTTCAAGTCGTCGAGATTGAGGACATGGTGGCAGTCTCCACAAAGTTCTTGACTATCGAGGCTGAGGAGCTGTTTACTGGATACTGCCTCGGAGGGATGATTGATGAGCGCAGAATCTCGGTTGAGATCTTTAAGAGGCACAACCTGATTGCCTTCTTCGAGCACCGAGGTATGTACTCAACTGTCTCAATTGCAATGTCGTTTGTCTGGGATGTTGTGTTAGAGTTTTATGTGAATATGCTGCCTTTCTATTGTTTGATCCCAACTCTGTGAACTTTGGAAAAGTTTTTACGCGGGGATATATTTTTTCTTTTACTCCTAAATCTATTAATGAGTTGTTTAGCACCGAGATGTATCATGGTGATTCAATTGCTGATGACATGAATGAAGTCATTGAGTTTCTGTCTGGTGGGTTGCTGAAAGAGTGGCGTGAGCAGTTGCCAAGCACACGTCTATCCTCCCTCTACTCTGTCTTGCATAAGGTTGCTATCTATAACTGGGTCCCCACTGAGAACGCTACGGTCGTTACGCGACCTCAAGCTCAGCTCTTGTTCAAGCTAGGCTAGGGAATTAAGTTTAATTTTGGTCAGCACGTTTTTTATGTGGTCACTCAATTTGCAACGTCCAAGTCTGCCTCCTCGTTTTGTTTCCCATCCCTTATTTTCAGTCTGTTGGTGAATCAAGGCTTTAAGCCTAGTGGGGATGATGTGTTTACTGGGGAGCCGGAGTGGTTCTCTTTCCGCGGCCAACACACGACTGGATCCCGGGTTGTTGATCTACCATGGCAGGCACCCACTTGAGCTAGTGGTATTTCTGGTGATGGTTCTGGTGTTACTAACACCAGTTCCAACATGGTTCATTTTTCTGCTTAGGTGGTGCAAGCCTAGGTTACTTTACTTGATAATCAAATTGCCTAGTTGCAAGCTCAAGTTGTGCAGGTGCAGGCGCTTCGAGACTCATTCGTGGAAGCCCTTTTGCATTCCAAACAAAAAGGGGGAGATGTCGTTGACATTGGAGATGACGATGATGATGGCAACGCAACGACTGATGATGCGAATGCTGATGCTGAGAAGAGTGCTGATGATTAACTACTACTGAGGTCTTGGCTCATTTGGTCAAAGACAAGAGGAAAAAGAAGTTGAAGAAGAGGAAAGCGAGGCATGGCGAGACATCTTCGAGGAATTCGAAGAAGAGGAAGACTAGAGTTGTTTAACTCTTTGGGTTTTTTGTGTTGTGGTTGATGAACAATGGTTTTTAATATTGGTTTGTATTTTTAAACAATGGTTTTTCGTTCATTGCAAGGATCAGACAAACCTTTTGTATGATGTGGTGGCAGAGATGGGGGGGTTTAAGTTTTGATTTTAGTCTTTGAACAATTTCGTGCGTCGTGGGTATTTTGTCCAAAAAGGCAAAAGGGGGAGATTGTTAGGAATTTTATTCTTGGCAATATTTTCTTTTTTAGTTGTTTGCCTTTCTTGGGCTCAAAATAAATGAGGACTCTAGATTTGTTTCCTAAATTATGTTTGAAACTTGTTTACCAAGTAGGAGTCTTGTCTACTTAAGACATGTTGAAGAAGCAAGACAAGACACGAAATTTTAAGAGAGAACGCGGCAGGGATACGCACGAACCAAGAAGAACACAAGCACGAAGAACGACTTGAAGCCACGATTCTAATCACGGATATCTTCGAAGTTGCGTAACCAACGGAGAAGATCATCACAAGCTTGACTCCAAGTATTTTAGTATCGAGTGTTGATACTAGAGTTTTTTCATATATTACTTTATATTTGTATTTGATCTTGAACAATTTAAAAGTAATATAATTTTTGGGTTTATACACCCAAGTTCGTAAGTAATTTTACTTACGAACGAAATTGAAATTGTTGTGTTCAAATTATTTTTAACATTCCGCTGCTTTTAATTATATAGATTGTGTGATGTTAATACAGTTTTTTTAACACCAGTCTTAACATCTGTTCTTATTGTCTTGTTTACAACTCTAAAATTGTTTGATGTTAGTTTTGTTGTTGTAACAGAACTTAACATCGTTTACTGATACTTATTTAAAAACAACTATAAGTCCTATGAAGTTACAGTCTTCATGGGAGTATCTATCTGATACCTTGAAATATTATTTGAAACAACTAAAATAGAAACATTGTTCATACGGAACCACATTTTCTCATGACTCTCGTGGAATACGTACTCTCCATGCCTATGTTCTAGTTTTGGAAGATTTTCATATTGATTTTTTTTTTGAATACGATTAAATGTATATATATTAACTCACTTCTCAATTCATCATTTTTAAAAATAAATCATTCAATCACAATCGTATTACACAAATTTTTCATAAATTTTACTATTCATTCACTCACACAACTCCAACTACCGATCATTTCAATCATTATTTCACTTTTTTTATATAAATAAATATTAATGAGTATATTTTCATCTAATAACCATTCACACACTTAAATAAAAACAAATCTTCATTCTTCCCTCTATTTTCTGTAATTTCTAAAATTTTCAAAATGAAAAATATATGCGAGGACTCCTTCCTATTTAAAAAGAAAAAAGAAAAGAAAAGAAAATGATTCGGCCCACCAAACTGGAAGTGTTGAGAGACATTTGTTAATGGACGGACCCATTGGCTAACGAAAGGTCCACGAGTCTGGCTCTAAATGGGATCCTTTCCGATTCTTGATTGATCATCTTTTAGCTCTAATTTAGGTCTAATTGAATCTGATTCATCCCATGTTCAATCATCGGACATTTTACTGTTAAACTTGCCCACTATAAAAGCAAACAAAGTAAAAGAAAATCAATTTAAAGACTTTTGAATATCTTTATCTTAATAGTTGATAAATATTCCCCATGCATTTTTTCATAACAAAATAATGAGATTGTGCCACGCGTTACAATCACACCCTTCCATTGACCTTACATGACCACTGTTTTTTGACGGCAAAATTGTGTTTTCAACCCTGCAACTTTTCAGAGTTTGACTGTTTTAATTAGACCTTTTGCTGGTTTTTGACGTGGCTTTTCCGATCGATCATTCTGACTTTCATAAGGGAGTATATGAATAACTCAGCCATATATCATGCACCTGAAATCGTTATATATATATTATGAATTATAGCTAGTGAATGTAAGAGAATGTAATGAATATATACGAATATTAATACTCGTCATTTAATGAATGAGATTAATATAATAAATATATATAAAGATAAATAATATAAATTGTCACTTACGCACCATTAGTTTTCATTATTTTAATCAAAAATAATAATGTCTATGCCTAGGTGCAGTGCAAGTTACACAAGAATTAAGAATACAATACTAAACACACATTAGTGGAGTTAATCACATAATCTAGAGGGGCCCCCATCATCAATCATCAATTCATTACTGTAGGGTTATTTATTATGTTTTCTATTTCATTCTATTTTTCTAATTATTCTACTCAGTTTTACTGTCTGATTTTATGCTTTATAGTTCATGAACTTAAATCATATTTATTATGTAGAAGATTTTTTGTTTAAATAAGTAAAAGAGAAAAATAGAATGGCAAAATTTAAAATCAATAATCAAAAAAAAAAAAAATCAAAAGCCGCGATCAACTGCGACAAATGCTCATAATAGTCGTCCTATTTTATTTACTTTTATGAGTTGAAATTATTTACCTGAAGAAAATTACACACCTTCATGATGTGAATGATCCGTATATATTTATTCATGTATGACGTCATAGCATGCATGTACACGAATCCGAATGTACAGCTGCCTATAGCTTAAAATTCTCAAACACGATGATGACTTTCATTATTTTAATTTCTTACTTTTTATTTATTACAATTATTATTACTAGTTTAATACCTGTATATATAAGGATTGATTTTAAATAAAGTAATATTTATTAAAAATAGTAAAAAAAAAATATTGCAAATGATACACACAAATCATGTTATTATTTGTTTCAAAAAAAAATTCAAAATAAATAATTTTCACAAACAATGCAAAACATTATTTGTTCTAATTATAGTAAGATTGATTTTTACAATAAAAAATTTGAAATTATTTTTATCCGAAAGTCACGAAATTAGGTGTAAGTTATAGCAAAATATCTTAACTTTGATAGGGAAACGCATAAAAGAATAAGTTTGTGAATATGTAAACATATATATATATATATATAATTTTTGTATCAATGCATTATATTAGGATTATGAGATTTAGATATATTTAATATTGTTTTTCAAGGCGTCATAATTTATTATTATTTATTTTATTTATTCTCTCCCACACAAACACACACCTTTCTTTTTTGCGTAACAATAGTTTTTCATATGGATTTTAATTGTTCTGAACGCATTATATTAGAATTATTACATGGATATACCAAAAGATAAATATAAAAGATATGTGTGATAATTATATTATTTTAAATGTAATATAATAATTCAAAGGATATTCCCAAACCGTGTCTTTTACATATTTATTATGTATTGTAATTATAAAATGATTTTATATTTTAATATTTATTTACATACTTAGAAAATCCAAAACTTGTCACATTCTCAACCCGTATCTAATCTCTATTTATATTTTAATATTTATATTAAATTTATTGATAATTGTTAGTTACATACTTTAAAATTTTCAAAAGATGTCATACGCTCAACGCGTATCGCATTGTGTCGGTGTCTAATCAATATATATTAATTATTGTTATATAATTTTATATTTTATATTTTTATGTTTATAATTCATTATTAATATTTGGTTACATAAATTATTGAAAATAACTCTTAATTTACCTATATATAATATTTGAATTTCAAAAAATAAATTATTTTAACTTTTATTATAAATACTTCTTGTTTAATTATTTCATGACTAAGTATTTTTTTTGTAATTAAAATTATTTTATATGTAATTTATTTTTTTAATTAAAATGACTAATTGGATTTTTTTTCTACTAATCATATATGATTTCTTTATATTTTATATTATGAGAACAAAATAAAATATTGAGTAAGACAAAATATAATAAAATAATTATAAATATTAGGCAAAATATGTAATAGGAAAATATTAAATTATGTATGTAACGATAAAATGTAAGTATTAAATTAGGTAGATCTTAGGATCGGATGACACAGAAGCAAGTCAAAAGAAGCATGCGAAACAGACATATATGCTAGAAGAATTTTGTATTAATATATAGAGGTGATTATTATTATTATTTCTTTTTTGTTCTGTACTTTTGAGAGTTCCCGAAAATTATAAGTAGATTTTTCTTATTATAAAGTTATAATTAGTGTGATTATATAATTGTAATCGTATTTCAAAAATTATAGTACGAAAATTCTTGCTCAACAATTCTTTTAATATAATATATATTTTTTCTTTTGTCATATTACATAAATTTCTAACAATATTATATGTAATCAATATAAAATTAGAATAAACAATTTACATACAAGGATTAAAATAATTGAACTGTAGCCTCCATAGGTTTTGGCTCATATATAAGTAAATATAATATATCCCACCGAATGGGACATCAACCAATAAGTTAAAAATAAGGAGTAGCGTTAGTGAAAACATGAATTAATGTGAATAATTAATGATGGCGGCTTGAATAATATACCAATCTATTGAATATTTTAAGAATAAGAAACTAGTGTTTCAAGATCGTATCTGATTGAGTGCCTCACCATAGGTTGACTTGGATACTATTGCTTCTCAACAATGTTCACGAAAAAGATTTGATCATTAAATTAATAAAAAGCTCGGGATTTCGACTACCTACGTGGGATTTTGGTGCGTATATCATATGTCGTTTTTATTCCTAACTTTAATTAATTATTTTATTATATGAATGCTATGCGTATAAAATAATACATTATATTCACTTCATATAATCATATACCGTAAGAAATTAAAAAAAAATGTGGACTTTAAATTCCTATTTCATGAAATCTAAGTAGAAATTGAAAGTGGACATTAAATAGAGAAAGTTTGATGTTTTGCATTAAATAAATTGATTTTATTTATATAAAAAAAAAGACATGTACTAACCTGAACATGTTTATAATGCAATTTAAATAATTAATTAAGATGGGCTTGTGACACTAAATGTTGAAGTTAAATTGATGCTAGTCACACCGACTTTGGAGTCACGGGGAATCATAAATCTTTGAATGGATGATGATATAATGGAAAATCATGATAATTATTGAACTGATGATGCGTATATATATCACAATAATCATAATCAAGTAAAAAATTTGAAAGAAAACAAAGTCATCTTAGTGCATTTAAAAAGAGACGTTGAAAATTAATGCATGAGAGAGAAAGAACATAATCGATCAAATAAAATAAAATAAAGCAGGAACAAAAGCACCCACACTAGGCCCACATCATGTCTCCTCATTGGACTCTATGATATGCAAGTCCAATTTCAAACTGGTATTCGTTCTTTCTAATTGGGTTATGATAAAATTCGGGGCACTGTGAAATTTTCTTTTATTTAATTGTAGTAAAAAACTAATTCATTCTTTAATTTAAAATTATTTTACTCTTAAATTACACTTTCCTCACACGTATTAATTCCAAAAAAACAAAAAAAGAAGACATCAATCAATTTCTAAAATGCAAACCAAACACATTTAGGGTAAATTTGTCGTAAGGTTTGTAATACCCTATAATTAAATACTATTTACTTTATTATGATAATTATACAATATAATAATACATGATTATTAATTTTTCAACTTTGATTTGACATTTACAAGTAAAAATTAATGATTTTGAATTTATAACAAATAAGAGTTCTAATTATTTACAGAATTCTGAATTTCCCAAAACTTTGAATATCAAAATTTTAGAATTTCAATAAATACTTAGACTTTGTTTGGTTAGTATTAGGGGGAAAGATTCTTTCCTCCAAGACTTCCAACAGTTACCAGAGAGTATTAATGACTTGTGGTCATTATATACATACAAATTACTACATTCGTCCACAAAAGATGTAATTAGAGATAAAAAAACACATCAATGCCTTGTAAATTCTTTTATGGTTATTTGTTCTAGAACTCCCAATACTAGGATTGAGATTGTGAATCCAAATCCTCATTTGTTCTACGACTCTAATTTTCAATCCGCAATCAACAATTTTTTACATCTAACCCCGCACTCATCTCTTTTATCAAATCATCATTATATTTAAAAAAAATTAAATATTACTAAATAAAATATAATAATACACTATCATCCACTTTTAAGACATGATTTGACATCAAATACAATATAAAAATACATTATCATCCACTTTCTAGACATTATTTGACATCTACAATAAAAAGTAAAGGATTCTAAATTCTATAATAACAAAGATTCTTACTATTTACACAATTATGAATACTCAAGATTCTGAATACTTAGAATTCAAAATCTCAATGAAACCTAATCCAAACAGTCCCTTATATTCTTCATACTCTATTTACTTTTAGTATTTTAATAATAAAACAGAGTAAATTAAATATTTATCATTCTAGTCTTTGTTATGCAATTAATAATTTTTAAAAGTAAACAAACCTATAATTCTAGACATACAAAAATGAAAAACAAGTCTATTTTTCATTGGGAAAAAACTTTATAAAAGGTCACATTTAGTACAATTCTCCAGGCGGTGTAATATGAGACGAAACACCATTTTAAAATACAAAAAATTCTCTCCGCGCACGGTGGGCCCAGATATGTCTCCCTGGTAGACTCTAAGGATGCCATGATCATCTTTCTCCTCCATTCTCGAATAACAAATATTATTTTCCTTTCACCTTCTCTCTTTTTTTAACCCCTTTCTCATTCCCATTAATTACCCAAAAAAATAAAAAATAAAATAAAAAAATGAATTCCACCGATCATCATGGCTCACCCAGTAATCCTGCGGCGGCGGCGGCGCCTCCGCCGTCGCCAGCTCCGGCGCCGCTGAGCCGCTACGAATCCCAGAAGAGAAGAGACTGGAACACTTTCGGGCAGTACCTGAAAAACCAGCGGCCGCCGGTGTCAGTGTCGCAGTGCAACTGCAACCACGTTCTTGAGTTCCTACGTTACTTAGACCAGTTCGGGAAAACTAAGGTTCACTTGCATGGCTGCGTGTTCTTCGGGCAGCCCGAGCCCCCGGCGCCGTGCACCTGCCCGTTGAGGCAGGCTTGGGGCAGCCTCGACGCGCTGATCGGGCGGCTCAGGGCCGCGTACGAGGAGCACGGCGGGTCGCCGGAGACGAACCCTTTCGGAAACGGGTCGATCCGGGTTTATCTGAGGGAGGTTAAGGACTGTCAGGCCAAGGCCAGAGGGATACCCTACAAGAAGAAGAAGAAGAGGAAAATTAGTCATACGTCAATCAAAGGTCATGATGATGTCATCAAGATTCCTAAGCAAGCAGCTTCATGAATAATAATAATATGAGACATGGGATAATTATATGGTAAGTCAACTAAATTTATTATTATTTTATTTTTTTAATTACTGAGGATTTGTTTTTTTCCTTCCCTTGAATGCATTGCATAAGTATATGTTTAGATTAGAATCTTTACCTAAAAGAAAAAAATGAAAAGCACAAATATAGTTTATTTCACAAACCCTAGATCCGAAATAAAAAAAATTAAACCCTAACTGTATAGGCACTTATGGTGAACGAGGTAGAGTGTTGATTATTGAGTATAACTTTTGGGATTTGGGAATATGTTTTATTAGATTAGTGTTTTTGTTTTTGTTTTTGTTTTGTTTTTATGTTCCATTAAAATAATTCCTATAATAGGATACTACACATTGGTGTATCCTATGTTTGTTTCTCTCTCAAATCATGCAAAGTGTGGATTTTTTTAAAATGATATTTCCTAATTTTTTAAGTCCGATTGAACTATTTAATTTATCAAGTGTTATTTTGGGACCCGGGGACATGAATGACCTTACAGCGTATAGTCTTGTCTGGTTTTGCATGAAATGAGGCAATACGAATCTAAAACTATTTCAACTTTCGTGTCTTCGAATTTCGATTGTTGAAAGACTTTTAGTGTTCCTAGCTTGGGAATTTATCATGCATCTTTAATTAACATCTTTAATATTCAATTATCTGATCTTCTAGTTGTTGACCTTCAAAATTTTGATTTCTTCATTGTCGGTATTAATATATGGACTTTGTGTTCAATATATTTGATTTTATAATACGATATATATCTTCTTCACTTTTTCTTGGGTACTTTGATTCGTGGGGAAAAAAGAAAAATTGGAACTCAATGAAAAATCAGGTTACTTAATTATTTGTTTGGCATACAATATACATCAATGTTTACATATAGGAAAATTTCTAAATAGAGAGACAAGCAAATTGCTATAGCTAATTAATTTGAAGTGTTTGGATCATCTATTTCCTTTGTTTTTTTAATTGTACATATCAAAATATATGCTATTGGGGCAATCCAACATGAAAAAGGGATACCTATATTTTTACCCTTATGTGTTTATGTTATGATAAGAAATCTTATAATTATTATAATTTTACAATTTTTAATACTCACGTGGAACGAAAAATAAAAGTAAATCTCTCTCTCTCTCTCTCTTTTAATTCTTGTTTTTTACACGACTCTTAACTCTGCTTCTAACAATTAAATCAATTAATAATTAAATTACAATTACAATTACAATTACAATTACTTTTTGTCACATTGTTTTTTAATTCTATTCACTAGTTTTTCTTTTAGTGCTAACCAACGACTTTTTGTTACTTTTGTACACATTAATCCTATGATATTAGTGATTAGTCATTAGAAATGGTAGACAAAATTTTATTCCATTTTAATGAGTTTTAGTTACTGATATTATTATGTGAGAACAATAAATTTTAGATTGTTTCTTGATAAGATATTTTATTAATTTCCTCGTCCTTATAAGTTTGAATTTTATTTTTTTTTGCATGGCTCTTTGCAATTAATAATATATATTTTTAAATGTTTGAAATTGATCCCACTTATTGTAAAATGATGTCAAGTATGGCTCGTAATAATCTATCTTCGGGGCATACGACGATTATTTCACAATTAGGGGCATTAATTTATCAACTAAAATATCACCCATTTCTACCCAAGACTCCAGCATCACAATTTTATTTTTGTCTAAATTGCGAAGTAAATGAAATTTTAAACGTGGTATTTCGTGAATGATCCTTTCAGGACTTTGGCTTAAATTAGACTTTGTGTGCATGGTGTTTAATTTTGATTTTTGATTAAGTGGCTCTTTGATGCGTCTAAATTTTTTTTTTAGAAAATGAAGTATAGTTAGGGCATTGTTTTTCAATTGGCTCAGTGCCTAATGATGGTCAGGACCGGTCCTGAGATGACGAACGAAGAGTTTGAACCGAAACAACTTTCAATTTTAATTATTGAACTTGACACACACACACACATATATATAGAACTTCTATGGTGCCGTGGGTCACTATTTTTCACTTAATCACAAATTGAATTAAAAATAAATTACAAAT
>BMAC01000196.1:168641-181430 GCA_014905375.1 Phtheirospermum japonicum
TTTTTTTTTTCTTTTTGGCGTAACAATAGTTTTTCATATATGTTTTTAATGTTATTCTCAATGCATTATATTATGATTAGACATCCAAATTTAAGTTTATATTTTTATATTTATTTCTCTCTTGCAATAACTTTATATAACTCGTATTTTTCTTAAATAGAATATTTAAAATTCTAAAAATAAATAATTAATTCAACTTATATAAATATATTCTAATTAAATACGACTTCTTTTATATATATTAGTAATTTAAAATTAAGATATTGAATTAAGTAAAATATTGATAAAGAAAATATTGAATTAGGTAACATATAATAAAAAGAAAATATTCAATTAGAAAAAACATATTAATAGAAAAATATTAAATTAGGTAAAGATATATAAAAGAAAAATATTAAATTATGTAGATATTATGTTCATTGACAACGAAACACCAGGATGTTTTCCGAAACTAACAAATTATGGAAAGCAAACACATAGGATAAGAGGATTCTACAATTATATATATATATATATATATATATATATATGATATATATATATATATGCGCGCGCGCTACCAATAATTGACACACTTATAGGCACACAGATTAGTGTGTGCTAATTAATAGACGTTATTGTTAACTAATTAGCTAGATGGAAATCAAACAAGAATAGTTAGACGTGCGTACAAATTATGATTGAGATAAGTGGGAAATGCAGGACAGAGGTGAACACCATGTAGTATATATGGGAGTGATTAACACTACTAGTGCGATTAATTGTGGTTCATCAGCTGATTGGCACAAGAACACTGGGGACGAAAGGGAGAAGGTAAACTAAATGAGGTTGGAGATTAATTCATCTAATATTTCAATTAGCTAGATAATTGTCACGTGTATAAAATGTATCATTATAATTGTATATGTGGTATCCAAATAAGTAATTTATCTTTGCAAGAATTTATATTTTCAAAATAATCAACAACCAGTGACCAATCATATTATGGATCAGAGTTCACCTTACAACGTATTTACTGGTTTACATTTATCTCGTATTTAATATATGCATGAAGTACCTAGTATTTTTAATTAATATATCTATTGGGTCATATTTATCTTGCAGTATGTACTCTTGTCCATGATATGACAAATGAGGCATGTAAGTGAGAGAGTTTGATTTATACAGGAAACATACACAATATGATCAAGAGTGGTTTCAGAACATAATTTAATTCAGACATTTCCTTTTCTTCTTTCTATTATTGTGCAGAGGAGTAAATATCCGAACGAGCTGTATCGAATGGAGCAAGAGGGATCTTCAACGTTCATGACGATCATGTCGGCTTGATCTGAGTTTACACGCATAAAATAGTAAGATGGTCTAGGTCTAGGTTTGTGATATCAGATAAAATGACAGTAGTTGGACTAGCTTGATGTTCTACTGCTAGATCGAGGAGCTTTTTATACTTTAAATATTTATTATAGGTGTAGATTATTAGTATAATACGACGTTGTAATTCATGCCATTTTTAGTAAATGAGATGGCCCTTAAAATTGTAGACTTCAGGAAATTGAAGTTGCTGATCTGAACAGCTGATGGAGTTCAAATGGAGTAATAAACCCAAAATAGCTTTATGTATAATTATCATAATCTCGAGCAAAATTATTGTATGATCCTGTGCCGTGCTGATTCATTGTGGGGCGATGCCATTTGTTTTTTCAGCATAAAAACTAATATGCTGCTGATTTAGGAGGTCTGATTTTAAACTTTTATATTTATTTCCAAATTGATTTACTGATAAATGTAACATTAGTGAAATAACATTTCAGATGGTCATTTTCAACTTATTAAATAAATGTACTGATTTTGAGTTTTTCTTAACTTCAATTGCTTTACCGAAATCAACTAGGAAAATTTTAATGTGATCAATTTTCGTGCTTCAATGGTTAATAGACACAAGTTAAGTCAATTTTCTTAACTTCGTCCGTGATGAGAATTAATATCCAAGAATTGAACCATAAATATACAAAATTCTAAACTCATATTCATCTCTCGTCAATGTAAATACATCATGCGTGCTGAATATATAAGAGTTTGGATGATATGAAATTAGGTACATGGAGCATAAACATATTAAAAAAATATTGATTAATATGGTTAACATATTAATTTCATGCAATTGGGCTTATAATTTCATCCTTAACCATAAAAGAGCCCATCGACGACATCAAAACGATAACTTAAGAAATGACAAACAAGAAGGAACACATTTGAAACCACACTCCACATAAAGTTATCAGAGACCAGAGCAAAAAGAACAAGGAGGCCTGAAAACTAGCTTCACATTACCACCAATATCTGAATATATGTTAAAAGCTAATTACGCGTTATGTTACACGAAAAAGTACTCAAACACTAAACCAATGTTTCTCCTGTCGAAAAAAAGTTTAAAGACAAATAATTCTAAAGAAGCCGAATTTGGGAATTCGTTTGCCCGCCCTTAACACAGACGTTAGAATGGAACCATTGTTAAGTAATTCTCCAGCGACGAGTAGAAATACAAACAGCCAACAGGAAGCCTGTGCTGACAGATCAGCGAGAAAAAAAAATCCTCTTCAACTATTAACAGGAAGTAATATAAGTCGAAAGGGCAATAACAATTCAAGCGCCGCAACTCCTACAAACGACTCCATCCCACACGGCTAGCTGTAAATATCTGCAGCATTAACAGGAAATGACAAAACTAAGACATGGCATTTGAAAATATGAGTTGACGAAATAAAATTGTCTGGAGAAAACACACACACAAGATGTGCTCTGATTCTGAGAGTATGCAAAGACTGTTTGATCATTTCACGGTGAGCCATTTTCATGTCCTCTACTTGTGATAGATGAAATACAACAGTTTTACGATTCTTGTTTGGTCCCAAGCACAGCCTGTTTCCTCACATTCTTCCACAATAAGTAACAATGGCAAGATTAATGACAATAACTTTGACGATACTCGTACATTTAGACCAACCTCCAGTTATTTTCGAGGGGGTATTAATATTATCATAACAGCTAAACAATGAACCAGCTACACAGTTTACATTAGCAATCAAAACACAACACACAATCAACATTTTAGGACGCGAGCAAAATCAAAATTCCCCAAATTATGCCGTTCTAGTCCATCAAACAGAAGTAACCAATATACCAAACACTAGATTTAATATTCAAGGGTTTAGCCATTCCCAGATTAACCCTTCCTCATTATTTCACTATCATAACCAGTCTCAACAAAATCTATAGAACAAGTGGGAACTAACCGAAATCAGCAAGAAGGTACAAAAAAATGCACAAACCCTGTCTATTAAACAATTCTACACAGATCATCATAAGTCAAAACTGTTTACCAATAAACTAACACGAAATATGCAATAACCGAAAACAGGTTGACAGAAAAATCATCAGTATAATCCAAGAGATCGAAACTATACCATCAGATGACCCCGATCGCTTGGCGTGTTTCATCTTCTCTAGCTGGACCTGAGTATCCATAAACAACTGCATCCTCTGAACCTCCAAATCTTTAGTGAACTGCATCCTCTGCTTTTCCAACTCCACCATCTGTCTCTGCTTCATACTCTCCACCTTCTCATAAATCTCCCCAAACGTCTCTATAGCCTTAGCCAATCTCTTCATCCCATCATCCCCAACCTCTTCCTCCTCCGCAGCCCTATCCTCGCTCCCCTCCGCTTCATCCCCATCTAACCCTCCATCATCTTCTTCCCCTTCATCCTCAGCCGCGGCCGCAGCAGCCGCCATCGCCGAGTAATTCCTCCTGAAGTACGACTCGTCCACAACCGGCGAAGGCATCGGACGCTTCTGCGGCAGAATCACCGGCGTCACCATCGCCGGGGACAGCGGTTTCCGGTACGCTAACGGCACGGCGAACGGCGGCGAAGGCAGGGATAGCGGCGGCGTAGATTGAGACGGCAACGCCAGATGCATAATCGGCGGACTCATCCTACCCTGATGCTTGTTGAGATTGGATCCGATCAGGAGCTCCAGGCGAGAGAAAAACGGCCACGACGACGGCGTTCTCCCGTCGGACTCCGAGATCTTCGCCTTCTCGACCTTGTACTTCTTCTTGAGAGTATCGATCCGGTTTTTGCACTGCACATCGGTGCGGCGAGTCTTCTTAGTATGGCCGTGGAGCGAGTTGACGGCGTCGGCCACCTCCTGCCAATCCTTCTGGCGGAGATTGCCGCGGTTGAGCTCCAGGTAACGCCGTCCCCAGGCGTCGACGAGCGTCGACGTCGCCTCCTCCGTCCAACAGTCTTCACGGAACGGAACCTGCCGTGATGGCGCCGGAGCCTGAGGAGTCGACGATTCCGTCAAATCACCCATAGATCGCTAACAATTGCAGAACGGAGAGAACAAAATTAACGAGACGATGAGGAAAAGAGATGATGTGAGGCGGCGGAGTGAAGAGAGGATATGTATTGGGGGAGAAAAGGAAGAGGTTGGGGATGATAGGGCTGACTGGGGGTGAGAGGGTATCGCCGGGGGGCGCGCGTGGGGACGACGGCCACGCGACTTGAAGCAGAGGATTGTTGTTGTCATTGGTAACAGCGTTACGTATGGACCGGTCAGTGATAGTTGCGGTGATTGATTGGGTTAGGTTGGATTAATTAATTTTTGTTTTTTGGGCTAAAGAAATTCGGAGGGAACGTGGGGGGCGGGGAAAGGGGTTGGGCCGACCGATGATGAGGAGCGTGTGGGTTTGGTTTGGGGAGAGAGGGTAATTGTCCGGTCATAGAATTGCCGTGTGCGTTGTGGAAATGGCGGTTTTGCCCTTCTCTGTTAAGTCAATTCTTGAGCTTGCTTCTTGTATCCTTCCCGAGCGGCTACTTCAAGTCCAAGTCTAATCTCTCTTTTTCTAATGTCTTTTAAATTAAAATAAATTCAAATCGAAATTGTTGGCGGAACTATAATCTCACTCACATCATTACGTGACATCAGTAGTTTCTAGGCATAATTGCCAAATACAAAATAAGAAAAATGTATTTTTCTCAATATTTCAAATAATTATATACGTTATTAAATTGATAAATACTTAATAAATAATTACAAAGTTATCCTTTCTTAAAAATATTAAATATAAATAATATAATAATAATATTAATAACCACCACTACCATTACTACCACACCCATCTCACATTCGCTTACTCGACTGCCGTTGTTGCCAAAGATTTTTCCGGCCATCACTCGCCGAAAAAATTTCGAAAATATTTTTTTTGCCCAATATTATTTTTACTCAAATACCATAAAGTAAGAAATTTTCATCTTTTTTTAGACATAAAGTATGAGATTTGCACTATAAAATAAGAATCTTTCTAATTTTTCGAACATAAAGTTAGAACTTTCATTATAAAGTAATAAGTTATATATTATTATATTAAGTAAGAAATGTATAATAATAACTTGCTATCAAGTAAAACCATGGATTAGTAATGATTTCTAAATACCATTAAATGTTATGGTTGCCGATTATGAGCTAAAACTAAAAATTAGAATTCCACTCATGTTGTTGAGAAATATCGATCATTTCCTTGTGTTGTGTAATGTTAGTTGTTAACTTGACGATCATATTTTTAGGCTAATATTTCTTAAGGAAGTAATGCAAGTGAATTATTGTTAATCCCTAGAATGACTATCACACCATCCAATTCGAGGTTGCATTTCAAGTTCCAAAGATGACAATTTCCTCTAATCGTGTCATATGCTATGATGATCAACAAAATTTAAGGACAATCTTTATCTCACGTTGGAATTTTCATGAAGAAGCCAGTTTTCAAATGGTCTTTTATACTTTACTATATCAAGGGTGACCAATCGTAAGGGTTTGAAAATATTGATCGACGATGATGAGAATAAACATAGTAACAAAACTACAAAGGTTGTGTACAAGAAAATTTTTCATAATTTGTAAAGTACATTTCGTCTAATAACAATCCTTTTATGAATTAGGTTATATCATTTTGAATACTATTTGAATCAATCTTTAAATAATAGTTAGATAATTTATATATAGGGAGTAGTTATGGTAAAACCATCTCTGGTGTGATAACCAGTGATGGTTCTTACCGAAACACACACACACACCAGTGATGCCTTTTTTCTTGCAATAAATGCTATAAAAATTAAATCGTTAAAATAAAGTGTGTTAAAGATAACAAATTATACCATGCATTTAGCTACACAATCCATATTTTATATACTTCCCACTTTAATATTTTATGTGATAAATATAAATATTATATGTGATAAAATGTATATTTCATGTGACAAATATGATTGTCTTAAAAATTATATTTTATGTATAATTAATATGGATGTTTTGTGTGATAAATATAACCGTATTGAAAATCAACCCTATATATTAATGCAAAATCCTCTTATCCTATTTGTCTAATTCCCACGCTTTGTTAGCTTCGGAAAAAATTCTGGTGTTTCGGAGTCATCGAATCTAATATCTACCTAATTTAATATTTTCCTTTTATATATCTTTACCTAATTTAATATTTTTTCTATTAATATATTTTTTCTAATTTAGTATTTTTCTTTTATTATATGTTACCTAATTCAATATTTCTTTATCATGTTTTATTTGATTAATATCTTAATTTTATTCTACTAATATAAAAAAATATAAATAAGTTATACTTAGTTTGAAAAAATATATATAAGTTGAATTAATTTTTATTTATAATCAAAATTGAAATAATTATATTTTTAAAATCTCAAATATTCTATTTAAAAGAAATACAAGTTATATAAAATTATTACATAAGAAAATAAATAATATATAGAATTAAATTTGGATATCTAATCCTAATATAATGCATTGACAATAATTTTAAAATTATATATGAAAAATTATTATGCCGAAAAAATAAAAAAGAGAAAAACAACAACAACAACAACAACAACAAATAATAATAATAATAATAATAATACTAATAATAATAATAAATTTTACACTTAGAAAAATAAATATAAAATATATTCTAAATCTACTTATCTAATTCCAATATAATTCTTTGATAAACATATTATTTATTTACATGAACAAACTAATGTCTTAGCAGAAAAAGAAAACCATAAAATAATAATATTAAAATAATATTACATATACTACAAGTTAGATATACGACGTTTTTTTAATAGAATTATGCGTTATAAATTTTAATTTTTTATATCACATATTCACATGCGACACGTGGGTGTTGTATGTTTTACATTTTTACAAACTCAATTTTCTATGGGTTTCCTTTCAAATTTAGGGCATTTTGCTATATATTACAACTAATCTTGTGACTCTCGGGTAAAAATACTTAAATATTCTTTATTGTGAAAACCATCCTTATTATAATTAGAATAAATAATACTCCAATTTGTATGTAAAGATTATTTATTCTAAGAAATAATCTTTGTGTAAATAGAAAATGTGTGTACCATTTTCAATATTATTCGTTTAATATTTTTGATGAGTGTTACTCTTTTTGAAATCCCACATAATATGCGGGTGTTAAACTAGTTATGTTTTATATACGATGAATATGAATGGTTTATATTATGAATATATGTGTTTTGATGATAAATATGAATGTTATGTGTGATTAACATGATTCTAAAAATCGGCCTTTGTGGCCTCCTAGGTTCTAGACGCCTCCCGACCACCGACAATTATCCACAGTCGGTGGGATTATACGCTGGCTTTTAAAATCGCCGCCTAGGCGCTCTAGGCACTCAAGCACTGATCCGCTGAGCTACTTATTATTATTATTATTATTATTATTATTATTTAATCTGCTTATCCAAAATGACTGCGTTTTGAACCTCTTCTTAAAAATACAACTTTTGTAAAAAAACGAGCATAATAGTTCACTTTCAGAGATTTAGAACATGTGACAGGGTGTTTATGTCTAAATAACCGATAAAATATGATATTTGTACTTAAATTCTAAATCTCACCTAAGCATTAGGTGTTGGTCTGCCGCCTAGCGATTTTTAGAACCATGGTGATGAATGTGTATGTTTTGTATTGAATTTTAATTGAGACATGTGAAAATTTTGATGTATATGTATATTATGTGTGATTAATGCGTATATTTTGTGTGATGAATATGAATGTTATGGATGATGAACTGGGCATAGCCATGATCTTTTTGCATCTTGGGCTGGTCGGAATACACACACATGTATATGTGTGTGTGTGAAATTAAAACCATAATATAATAAAATATTATTTTAATAAAAAAATGTTAATGGGTGATATTAGCCATTTGATTTTTCAAAAAATAATTTTAGTCCACAGTCTTACTTAGCCATTTGAAAAAAGAAATATGGCTGGTACATTCTCGGTGCGAGATATAAAAATAACAACAAAACAAATAGTTTAACTTAAAAATGTTTGTGAAACTTATTTTTTAAGCTAAAAAATTGCACCTCTAGAAAATACTTATAAAATATTTTATGTTAGTTTTAGATATTCAACAGTGATATGAATAAGAAATAAATACCTCCATGCAAATTTTCATAAAATAAAATTTATTAATTATTAAATTAGTGTCGATAAACTCTCCTTCAATGTAAATTTTTTTTCTAAATTACCAACCATCATTGATATATTTTATGAGTTTGGGATAAATTAATTTAAATAGAGTTAGATTATAATAAAATTAACATGGGCTAATTTAATTAAATTGAGCTTTTTTTTTAAAACCATCAATTAAAAATAATAAAAGAAAAAAAAAACGTGGGCTGGAGCCCACCCCAGTCATTGGGGTGGCTCCGCACCCCTGATGATGAATATAATTATGATAAAACAATGTTTTCAATATAATAATATTATTCACGCATAGCATTCATATTTATATCACATAACAATATTCATATTCATCACACATTGAAAATCAGGTGCATCATTGTGCATCGAGATGCATAGTATAGATCTTCGTAAAAATAAGTATCTTATATCATATAATATTTGTTGGGTCCTTAATATAATATGGGGCTTATATATGAAATAGTTATATATCGTGAACTGTCAAATAAGAAAGCCTAGTTAAAAGTGATCAAACAAAGTTTAAGATATTGGGCTTTAATGTATGTAATAGGATGTGGGCATTTGGTGTGTATATAGGCATTTGGTGTGTATATACAATGTGTTATCTATTTTAATGATGGGCTAAAATAGGTAAACCCTAAATGACTCAAGTATATAAGGATTATGGTCCCTAGGTCATAGTACATTATCACCATTCTATTCTGCATCCCATTGTCAGAAGAGAGCATACAGAGAAAGTTAAAGGGTTCTCTGAAATGATTGAATACGTATTGTCCTACAAGATCAAACCCCAAATTCAATCACTTATGGATTCAGGTATGCTTCCGTAAACTAACTTATGACTTTAATATGATGGTTTCTCGATTATAGCGATGACTTTCGTTAAGATCTTATTATCTAACAAGTGGTATCAGAGCCAACCATATTGAGTTATTGTGAATCAAATTTATTTTTAGATTTAAGTGTTATTCATGGATTTAATTCCAATCGATATATGAATTATTGCTCGGGACTCTTGAATATATGTTTTGAGATTATACGGATTATTCTATCCAGTTTGATCAAAGCATGAAAAATCTTGACTTTTTTTTTTGATATATAATTTGCTTCTGATGAAGTTTGTTTGTACTCTGAATATTAATATATATGCATGCACCTGTTCGGATTATGGGTTTAGGCCTATGAATTTACTAATTTTTTTAGGTTGTTTTTGATATGGATTCAAGTTTAATTTAGACATGGATATTCATGCACCAAGTTTGTTTGTACTCTGAATTTATTTATTATTTCCGGGTTGTTGTGATATGCATGCACCAAGTTTAATTTATGATTATTTTTTTGGGTCATATATATATATATATATATATATATATATATATATATATATATATATGCTTGCTTTTATGGACTCAAACATGGATCAAGAACTCGTATTGGGGATTCATTCATGTTCTATTAAGATTTAGGATTTTATTTTTATATAATTTTATTATAATTTAAAATTATTATTTTGAGGTACAATTAAGTTTATTTATTAAATTGACTTCGGATAATAAATAAAATCCTAAAATTAAGTTTGATCTTAGAGTTTAAATTTTAAATTTAAATATTGGTATAATTTATATATTTTGAGATATAGTAATTGAAGCAATAATGTCACAAAAGTGACATCTCTTGTGGAAATTAATATATTTCGATATTTAAAAGGTTGTGTGCATGTAATTCATGTGAATATTCATCGGTCAAAAGGAAGATTCATATTTATCATAATTACATGTACAATTGCGGTAGTAAACGTCTGATGATTATTTGGTTTTGCATATAAGCAATGAATCGGCCAAAAGGAAGACTCATTGTTTGATATGTTCTTATTATCAATGTTTGATTACTGCGTCAAGATGTCAATTACAAGTTAATATCTCGTCAAAGATGAGATTTTGATGGAGTGTCGATATTTTGAGATGAGATTTACCTTTATTTGAGTTTATTATCATAATTTTAAGTTTATTTTATGTGAGCATGATAGGTTTATTTTATTTGATTCAACTATGTCTACTCCTACTAATATTACTGCGAGCATCAACTCTATCCCTATGCTAAATGACACAAACTTTAAGTCATGGAAAGAGAATCTTTTAATAGTTCTCGTAGTCATAGATCTCGACCTTGCGATAAGGACTGATTCCCCACCACCTCTTACGGATAAAAGCACTACGGATGAAAAGAGGGATATGGAAAGGTAGGAGAAATCGAATTGCATATGATGATCATGAAGAAAGACATTCCAGAAGTATTTAGGGGCACTATGTCTAAGAAAATAACTACAGCTAAAGAATTCCTTGCTGATATTGAGAAAAGGTTTGTCAAGTACGAAAAGGCTGAATTTGGTACGCTCTTGACAAATCTGATCTCAATGAGGTATGGAAGTAAAAGCAATATTAAGGAATACATTATGGGAATGTCTCATACTGCTTCAAAATTGAGAGCACTTAAGCTTAAACTCTCTGAGGAATTTCTAGTGCATTTGGTTTTAATATCTCTTATGGGACATTTTAATTAGTTTAAGGTGAACTATAATTGTCAGAAAGAGACTTGGTCTCTGAATGAGCTCATCTCACACTGTGTCTAGAAATAGGAAAGGTTGAAGCAAGACAAGATTGAAAGTGCTAATATTGCCTCAACTTCCAAACTTAAGGGCAATAGATTAAAGAGAAAGAAGGATAAGAAAGCTGCACACACAACACCACAAAAGAAACAACAAAAGGCACCTAGTGCAATAGACGGTGCCTGTTCTTGTAACCACAAGTTGTTTGTTTTGTGAAGGTGAATGGCATAGGAAGAAAGAGTAAGCCAACTATCATGCTTGGCGTACTAAGAAAGGTATGCTTCTTAATTTGGTTTGTTCTGAGGTTAATTTAACTTCGGTTCCTAGACACACATGGTGGATAGATTCCGGTGCAATAACTCATATCAGTTTGTCTATACAGGGTTGCCTCCATTGTCGAAAGCCAAGTGGTGGTGAAAGATACATCTATGTGGGACATATTTGGATCTTGATGAGACATTTGTTGTTCCGTCATTTAGACGAAATTAGATTTCTATTTCTATATTAGACAAATTTGGTTATTTTTGTTAACTTGGAAGTTGAAATTTTAATATGTTTCTTGATTCAAAATTGGTTGGTTCTGGTTCTTTATCAAGTTATGATAATCTTTATTCACTAGATATTATTGCTTCATTTAATGAATCTCTGTGTCTACACACACGAGGTGTGAAAATAAAGTTAACCAAAGAGAATTCAGCTACGTTATGGCACAAGAGACTGGATAATATCTCTAAACGGAGAATTGAAAGACTTATGTCTAACGATATTCTCGATCCTTTAGATTTTACAAGTTATGAGATTTGTGTTAATTGTATTAAGGGAAAACAAACTAATAAAATGAGATTTATAGCCAACAAGACTTCAGACGTCTCAGAACTTATACATACGGATATTTGTGGGCTGTTTCCTACAGTTGCATGGAATGGTCAATAATATTTTATAACGTTCATAGATGATTTTTCTAGACATGGCTACATATATCTCATTCATGAAAAGTCACAATCATTGGACCTGTTCAAATCCTTTAAGGCTGAAATTGAGAATCAACTCAATAAAAGGATTAAAAGCGTTCGATCTGATCGCGGTGGTGAGTACTATGGTAGATATGAAAGATCAGGTGAACAAAATCCAGGACCATTTGCTAAATTCCTAGATGAATGCGGTATCGTCCCACAGTACACCATGCCGGGTTCACCCACTATGAATGGTGTTGCTGAAAGACGAAATAAAACGCTTAAGGATATGGAAAGGAGTATGATTAGTCATTCTACCTTACCACAATCACTCTGTGGAGAAGCACTTAAGACTGCAGCATATATTCTTAACAGAGTTCCAACTAAAGCAACTGATAAAACCCCTTATGAACTCTGGACGGGTAAAAAGCCCAGTCTGAAGCATTTGCATGTTTGGGGGTGTCTAGCTGAGGCTAGGCCTTATAGGCCTAATGAAAAGAAGCTGGACACAAGGACGGTTAGTTGTTATTTTGTTGGATATTCCGAAAGATCCATAGGGTACAAGTTTTATGATCCCACAACTAAAACTATTATTGAGACAGGAAATGCCTGGTTCTTTGAGGATGT
>BMAC01000196.1:184176-194460 GCA_014905375.1 Phtheirospermum japonicum
TGGCGTAACCCTTTGACTAGGAACAAGTTCGACGAGTTACATTACGTGCTGGATTATCTCACGGTTCTGCTAGACCAATCCACCGTAATAAAGTAACTTCATCAGGACCATACCTATGCAACTAGCATGGGATAAAAGATATGGAATGCCAATAAGTATAAAAGATATTATTACGAATAAAAACCAATTGTGTTACAAGAGAATGGTCAGACCACAGCCACAAGTTGGCTTGTTGGTCACCTTATTCTAACATATATAACTTCCATCAAGCCATTGAAGGCTCAAATTCTCAAAAGTGGATAGATGCCATGAATGACGAGATTAAGTCCATGAGTAAAAATGACGTGTGGGAACTTGTCTCATTGCCAGAAGGTGCGAAACCCATTGGTTGGAAATGGATGTTTAAGACCAATAAGGATTCAAGGTCAATGTGGAAAGATACAAAGCACGTCTTGTTGCAAAGGGATTTACACAAAAGGAAGGCATCGACTATAAAGAGACTTTTTCTCTAGTTTCTTCAAAAAACTCTTTCAAGATTATAATGGCATTAGTGCCACATTTTTATCTTGAGATGCATCAGATGCATGTAAAGACAGCGTTCCTCAATGGCAACAATGATGAGATGATTTATATGGTGCAACCTGTAAACTTTATTTCGGAAGATTCAAAGAATATGGTTTGCAAACTTAAAAAGTCCATCTATGGGCTCATATCAGGCATCTAAACAATGATATTTCAAGTTTCATCAAGTGATCATCTTGTTTGGTTTTGAGATGAATTTGGCCGATGATTGTGTATACCATAAGTTCTGTAGGAGCAAATACATATTTCTGGTTTTGTATGTCGATGACATTTTGCTTGCCAGCAATGATATAGGCTTATTACAAGACACCAAGAGATTTCTAAATAAGAATTTTGAGATGAAAGATCTTGGTGACGCCTCTTTTGCATAGGTATAGAAATACACCGAGATCGTTCTCGGGGTACTTTGGGATTATCACAAAAGAGTTATATTGAAAAGGTTCTTAAAATGTATGACACATAGGACTGTAAACCAGGAGATAACCCTGTGACTAAGTGAGACAAATTTAGTTTCGAACAGTGCCCTAAGAATAAATTAGAGGAAAAAGAAATGTAAAAGATTCCTTATGCTTCAGCAGTAGGGATTCTAATGTATGCTCAAGTATGTACACGTCCAGATATTGCGTTCATTGTTGGGATGCTGGGAAGATATTTGAGCAAGTCAGGACTAGACTATTGGAAGGCAGCCAAACAGGTCTTGAGGTACTTGCAAAGAACAAAAGATTACATGCTCACATATCGGAGGTCAGATCGGGTTGAGATCGTTGGGTATTCTGACTCCGATCATGCTGGATGCCAAGATAGTATGAAATCTACGTCAGGTTATGTATTCTTGTTGGCTGGGGGTGCTATATCTTGGAGGAGTGCTAAACAGTCTATTATAGCCTCCTCTACCATGTCAGCAGAATTTATAGCATGTTATGAGGCATCTAACCACGGAGTATGGCTCCGAAACTTTGTCACGGGGCTGCATATAGTGGATGGTATTGAAAAGACACTTAAGTTATTTTGTGACAATAAATCGGCAGTCTTGTATTCCAATAACAATAGAAGCTCGACGAAGTCTAAGTATATAGACATAAAGTTTCTAGTTGTTAAAGAGAGAATTCAAAGTGAATAGTTGTATATTGAACATATCGGTACAAACTCCATGATTACGTATCCGCTTCCAAAGGGATTGTCACCCGAAATATTTCATGAGCATACTGCTAGTATGGGTGTCAAAAATTTTGAGGATATTTAGTTTCAGTGGGAGTTTTGTGATTATAATGTTCTCGTTCGTAGACATATTTTTCAGTTAATTCAGTTTAAGGATATTTCAAGTTTATTTTCTGCAAAAATTAAAGTTATTTGGTTGATTCACACTTTAATTTTATTATATGGTTGATTTCGCTAAGGTTAAGGTGGACCAGGTGAAAATAAACATGTTACGATCACAATACATGAAATTCTCATGCTACACCTCCACATCATGATCCATGTCATTCAGCTGTGTTAACATACGTGACCATTGATGTGTCGAGTTACGATAAATGTAATGAAGGCCGCTTTGATTCTATGTTGATATGGCTGATGGACCGAATTGGATATATATACATTTTAGTTATGACATCAAAGTTGAGCTCATATGGTTATATTTTGCAATGTATAATTATAAGGTTAGACATATTGCCCAAGTGGGAGATTGTTGGATCCTTAATCCAACATTGGGCTTATATGTGAAATAATTATATGTCGTGAACTGTGAAATAAGAAAGCCCAGTTAAAAGTGATCAAATAAAGTTTAATATATTGAGCTTTAATGTATCTAATAGGATGTGAGCCTTTGATGTGTAGACTCAATGAGTTATCTATTTTAATGATGGTCTAAAATAGGTAAACCCTAAATAACAAAAGTATATAAGGGTTATGGTCCCTAGGTCATACGTATCATTATCACCATTCTATTCTGCATCCCATCGCCAGAAGAGAGCATACAGAGAAAGCTAAAGGGTTCTCTGAAAGTATTGAATACGTCTTGTCCTAGAAGGTCAAACACCAAGTTCAATCACTTATGGATTCAGATATGCTTCTATAAACTAACTTATGATTCTTAATAATTCAATATGATGGTTTCTCAATTATAACGATGGATTTCGTTAATATCTTATTATCTAATAATAATACTCACATTCATCACATAATAAAAATCGGGTGTCCTTTCAATGTGCATGGGAGCATGGTATACATATATATGAATTTGAGTAAAAAATTAATAATATTCTCAATATGTAAAACATTATAATTCAAGGAAAATAAACTTATTTATATGTGTTGAGGAATTTATTCTTGGAAATAATTCCTATTTTGTTATATGCTTTTCTTGGGTACAAAGTAAATTAGGGAACCAGATTTAGGACTTTAATTGTTTCGTAGTTGATGTACAAGACATTATTTAGTTTCCTAGATTATGTTTAGGATTTTTTTTTACTTTTTTACCAAGTTTTGGATTCTAGGATTTTCTATTTAAGACAAGAGAATACTAAAGCTTGGCGACACTTCTCGACGCACGAATTTTTTGGAGAAGACGCAAGCAAGACGACGCACAGCAAGGAAAAGAACACAAAGACTACTTGGAGCCACTGTTCGAGATCAACAAGTTCTTCGAAGTTGCGTGACCAACGGAGATGATCTTTTCATCTAGGCGACAAGTATTTAGTATCATGTTTTTTTATACTTTAGTTTTCATATATTACTTCATATTTTGTATTGATCGTGAACAAGAAAGTAATATAGTTTTCGAGTTTGTACACCCAAGTTCACAAGTATTTTTACTTGTGAACTGAATTTAATTTGCTATGTTCTTAAGTTTTATTTCCGCTGCATATTTTTAGTTTAAATCTAGTTGATGTTGGTATTCAGTGTTGGTTAATATTGAAAGCAACATCACAAACTGATACTTATTTTCAAAACCATAAACCTTCAAATTTTACAATTGGCATCTAGAGCGGGTTACTTAAACTTTAAGTACTGATCCTTATTTGTTTAGGTGCTATGGATGCTCAAGGCAACCCAAGGCCTCCGATCCTCAATGGGGATAACTACTCCCTCTGGAAACAGAGGATGCAGTGGCACTTAAAGACCATTGACGAACGTGCATGGAGAACCATTCTAATTGGATGGGAAAAGCCACGTGTCACTGATGGTGAAGGTGATACCATCGACAACAAGGAGGTAGATTGGACTGCTGAGGAAGTAGCTGCTGCAAACTGGAATTCCAAATGCATCAACACCCTCTGCGGGTATGTGGACGCAAGCTACTACAGAGTCATCAAGAATTGCGATTCAGCAAAGGATGCATGGGGTGCACTCCAAAGGGTTTGTGAAGGGACCCAGAGCGTAAAGAGATCAAGGCTCAGAATGCTAATGTCCACCTTCGAGACAGTGAGAATGGACGAAAAGGAGTCTATCATGGACTATGCCATGAGACTCTCAGATGTTACAAACGAGAGTAGAGAGCTTGGTGAATCAATAATGAACTCGTGTCTTGTGGGAAAACTACTGAGATCCATCATAAAGAAATTCACCGTAAAAGTGGTTGCATTGAAGAATCCAAAGACGTTGATGGCATAGAGATTAATACCTTAGTTGGATCTCTCAAGCAATATGAGATGGAACACCTTGGTTCCAACTCAAAAGAGAAGAATGTTGCTCTCTCCTCCGATGCTAACTCAGACATTGATGAAGATGATGTGGAGTTTGATATGAATGGGATTCTGAAAAAGATGGAGTCCACTACTCTTGAGGAAGACGAACTGTCCTTTGTGACCCAGCGTTTTAATAATTAACTAAAGAAAAGAAAAGCATAGGAGGATTAAACAAAGACCAAGCCACCGGTGTCTGCATCAAAGTTCACTGGATGCACTCTTCCAAAATCGCAGTCCTCACCATCAATATCTAATAAATCTAGCTCCCCAAAACCACTCAGTGAAATTCAATGTCATGAATGTAAAGGTTGGGGACACTACAAGAACGAGTGTGTTAACACTCTTAGGAAAAAGAGCATGGTTGCTACAGACTTCACTGAGGATGTCAATGATTCCGACTCGCCTGAACCGGTTCCATCCCTTTTTTCTAATGTTGTGTGGGACGATGGCGTCCATGTTGGGATCCTTGAAACCAACATCGTGTGCCTGAATGCAGAAACTACTGACTATCTTGAAGAATACGAGCAGTTGAGTATTAAGCATAAGCAATTGTTTGTTAGTTGGGGAAAACAGGTACTCAAGCTCAAGGATATCATGAAAGAGGTTGACAAACTAACCAAGGAAAAGAGTGATCAACTTGACATAATTGTTCGATTGGAATCGTCACTCACCAAGAAGGATGCTGAGTTAGAAAATGTGAAAACCGAGCTGAAAAGGGTTCAAGGAACCATCACAAATCTGAACAAGGGGAAGGCAAAGCTCGACGAAATATTAGAGATGAGTTTCCCAGAAACCTCAAAGCATGTAATTGGATATAAATTGAATCAGCCATCACAATCCTCAAGCCAAGAACAAAAATCGACCAAACGGCACAAGAAGAGAAGGAGACAGTTCGTGTGCCATCATTGTGGTGAGCCAGGTCACATTCGACCATTCTGCTGGAAGATTATTTGCGAGAGAAGACACTTTCAGAGAACAAAGGAGGCAGCTAAATCCCATGTTGGTTCCCGTGTTACCAAATCAATACTAACACCAGGTTCAAACAAGTGTGGGTCAAGAAAAATAACATCAAGTGCAATATGATCCATACCTCCCTGAAATCCCAAGTCCCTGGAGCCTGGTATTTTGATAGTGGATGCTCGAAGCATATGACTGGGTTAGAGGAACTACTCTCCAACATTGTCAGATTTCGAGGTAGAAAGGTAAAGTATGGTGGAGGCAGGCTCAAATGGCCAAATAGTTGGTCAAGGAACTCTCCATGTTCCCGGCGTTGTAACCCTGGAAAATGTGTTGCTGGTAGAAGGACTTACGGCGAATTTGATAAGCATAAGTCAACTTTGCGACATAGGTTTTAGTGTCAAATTCAATCGTGAAAAGTGTGAAGTCTATGACGAGAATGGACTGTGTATTCTCACTGGTCAAAGGACTTCAGATAACCGCTACCAAATCCAAAGTGATGCTTTTTGCAAATTGTCTCAATTAAGTGATGATGAGGTGTGACATCAAAAGCTTGGGCATGTCAACTACAAGATGATGAACAGGTTGGCCAAATAAGAAGTTGTGAATGGGCTTCCTAAGCTCAACACCAAGATCATTCTTGTGTGCGAGGCATGTCAGAAAGGAAAGCAGGTCAGGGTGCCGCATTAAGTTGTGCAGAGTCTCACTACATCATCTTGCTTCGAACTCCTTCATATGGATCTTATGGGACCACTTGAAGTCGAGAGCCTTGGTGGTAAAAGGTATGTATTAGTCATTGTTGATGATTTTTCTCGTTTCACATGGGTAGAATTTTTAAAAGAAAAATCTGAAACTTTTGAAGCATTCAACAAACTTGCAAAGAGGTTGTGTGTAAGATTTGATGTGAACATTGGTAGGATTAGAACTGATCATGGAAAAGAGTTTGAAAATGCATCGTTTTCAAAATACTGCACTTCGAAAGGTATAAGTCATGAGTTTTCTTCACCAATATCCCCCAACAAAATGGTATAACTGAACGAAAAAATAGATCTCTAGCTGAAATAACTAAAACTATGCTTATTTCTAATGGCATTGCAAAATTTTTTTGGGCTGAAGCTATGAATACTGCATGTCATATCATAAATAGGGTTTATTTTAGACCAGGGTCATGTGCCACACCCTATGAATTACTGTTGGGTAAAAAACCAAACTTGAGCTATTTTCATGTTTTTGGATGTATTTGCTATGTGCTCCATGATAGAAATCATCTAGCTAAACTGGACTCAAAAAGTGACAAGTGCATCTTCATGGGGTATTCCCAAAATAGTCATGCATTTAGGTTATTTAATCTTAGAACTCGAAGCATGTTTGAGTCAGTTAATGTCAAGTTTGATGATCTGATAAGTGGAGCTAAACCTACAGAGGATAATGATCTGGTCTATGATCAAAATCCCCAAGAAAATGTCACTCTTCCTGTAGATGATAGTGCAGGTATTGAAAATAGAGATGCAGGTGTCGAAACCACGGAATTGAGTGATGTTGGTACCAATGTTGGTTCTGGGAACACAACATCAACTCAAGCCGCCGCAGAATCATATTCTGAATCAGAAGAAGAAGATCCAGCTGACCTCATTGATCTTCATGAGAGGAATATCCCATCCAGAATTCAGAGAAACCACCCCGTGGGCCAAATCATCAGAGATTTAGATGAAAGGAGTACAAGAAGGAGACAGATAAATTTCAAAGAAATGGTCAGGTACGTCTGTCTATCTACTAATTATTCTAAGATTCGTGAGTCTTTGTATATTTCTAAAACAGAGCCCAAGCGTGTGGAAGATATGCTCAAGGATGAGTTCTGGATAAAGTCAATGCAAGAGGAGTTGGACCAATTTGCCAAAAATGATGTCTGAATTTAGTCCCTCGTCTAGAGAACTCTCACATAACTGGGACAAAGTGGATCTTTAAGAACAAAAATGATGAGGCAGGCAATATTGTGAGGAACAAAGCTCGGCTGGTTGTGCAAGGGTACACACAAATTAAAGGAATTGACTTTGATGAAATATTTGCCCATGTTGCTCGCATTGAGTCGGTAAGACTTTTACTTGCTGTTGCTTGTCATATGAAGATATCACTGCATCAAATGGACATAAAGAGTGCATTTTTAAATGGAGTCTTAAGTGAAGAGGTCTATATTGAGCAACTTAAAGGATTTGTAGATCCCCAAAAACCCAAATTTGTTTTAAAACTGAAGAAAGCTTTATATGGTTTAAAACAAGCTCCTAGAGCTTGGTATAAAAGGTTGACTCAACATTTGCTCTATTTGAACTTTAGACGAAGGGAAGTTGACAAAATTTTGTTTCTCCTTAAATCCAATAAGCACATCTTAATCGTTCAGATTTATGTAGATGATATAATTTTTGGATCCGCTAACGAGCAGATGGTCAAGGATTTTATCACTCGGATGTCCGACACATTTGAGATGAGCATGGAAGGTAATCTCTCGTACTTTCTCGGTCTTCAAATCAAATAGTTTGATGATGGTATTTTCCTTTCTCAGACCAAATATGCTAAGAACTTAGTTAAAAGATTTGGGTTAGAAAGTGAAACGTATAAGAAAACCCCACTAGGAAAAACTGTGAAACTGTCGAAAGATGATGTTGGTAAGGGTGTTGATAACACCATGTACAGAAGCATGATAGGGAGTCTGTTGTACTTGACAGCAAATAGACCTGATATTATGTATAGTGTGTGTGTTTGTGTGTTAGATATCAGTCTAATCCAAAAGATTCACACTTAAAAGTCGTTAAAAGAATCATAAGGTACATTGCTGGTACAACAGAATTAGGTGTGATACTGAACTTGTAGGGTATACTGATTCGGACTGAGTTGGGGATGTGGTAGATAGGAAGAGACCTACAGGGGGCTTTTTTTCTTAGGAAATAATCTAATCTCATGGTATAGCAAAAAATAGAATTGTATTTCTCTTTCTACAGCTGAAGCCGAGTATATTACAGCTGGAAGTGCGTGTACACAATTGTTGTGGATGAACCAGATGATAGAAGACTACGGTCTACACAGTAGTATTTTGACTGTACTTTGTGACAATTCCAGTGCCATTGACATCTCGAAAAATCCAGTCGAATCAAACACATTGACATAAGGTACCACTTTATTTGAGACTTAGTTGAGAGGAAGATTGTTAGGCTTGAGCATATAGGGACAGACAATCAGCTTGCTGACATCCTCACAAAGGCATTAGATTACGAGACCTTCTCTTATTTGAGAAGAGATCTCGGTATGTGCATTGTCTGACCCAATGTTGGTTTGTGATGTTGTGACATACCATATCAACATCAGTCATAACATCTGTATATATTTGCATGCATTTTTATTTCTCTTTTCATACATAATCCAAATGCATTGAGTCTGGTTGAAAGTGAGATAAGGTCTGGTGTTGAAATAAAAGTGATGACAAAAAGACTAACCTCTTCAATTAGGTGATTGTGGAGCTTGCCCGCAGAAATTGGTTTTCTTCCAGGTCCAAAAACAAGAGGTGTTAACAGCAATTGCTGAAGATAAGCTATTTCTCTTCAAATATCTAAAAAGATGAAGAAAATTTGGATACAAATTGATCCAATCTTTAAATTTCACCTTCTTGAGCGATTTTGACGTAGTCATTAACTTGGGTTAAGGGGTAAGTTTCCATTGACTTCGCCTGAGGCAATACTAGTTATAATGTTGTCAGTAATAAAAAGCAACACTGGTCGAAGTCACTAAAACCATAATGTGAATAATTTTAACCTTGACATTCATACTTTGGAAGATGACTTCTTGCTGTGCGTACTGTCGCTTGTGTTTTTGTCTATCTTGAATTCTCTTAATTGCATTTTGAATCTAGTTAACTAAGTGTTTCAGTGGAGTTGTACTCGGACGGTTGGACAGGTAATAACGAGCTTGATTTGGAGAGTGATAATTCATATTGCACAAGATTGATTCCTCTATGCTGATGGTTCAATTGATCCAGCTCACTACTTCGACTATTTTGTAGTAGAAGTCGTGCAATTTATGTTTTTTTTTTAAAAATTAATGAGATAATGGATGAAGTGGGGGGTGATCACGTATCCTACATTAAGGGGGAGTGGTTGTGTTTTAGAAAGGAAAGAAAATCAGGTTATAGGCCCAAAATCCGCTGTAAGGTAAAATTAGGGGTTTTTTTTTCCCTTTTATTTTCTATTTTTCTCTCTCCTTGGCAATGGTCATTTTTATGAGAAGCTTAAATACCTAATCCTTTTTACCATTTGATCACTTCCACATTAACCCTCTGCAATTGAACTCTCCAGCTCTCTCACGGCTCTCCAACTATCTTGATTTTTTTGCTGCTTTTGTGTTTTTGAGTAAATTTGCAGGATGTCGAACCCTTCTCTTCTTCATCTATTCCTGAGTTGCCGGCCGGCTTTCGTCGCTCCGGCGAACAGTTTCCAGCACCTTATGTGAAAATTGGCGGCCTGGACATTCGCACCGAAGTCGGTGGTGGTTCTTCTTCCATCCCAACATCACCGCCTTCCTCGCTGCCGCGTGATTCTCATGATGTTTTGCTGGCTCCTGCACCACTTGACGCTGCCCCTGAAGCACAGGTTTTTCCAGGGCAGCCCGACAACGAAATCGATGTTTAAAATCCACCAAATTTTGCGTTTGTTGCTGAAACGTTTGGACGAGTGGAGAATCCTACCCTGAAAAGATCCCGGCGATTGCGCAATATACCTCCTGGCGTAGTGCCGCCTGCAGTACCAAAGAGCCAAGCAGGGCCACGCCGCAATGTGCCAATTGAGCACATGAACCTCACGGAGGATGTCACGGTGATGTCGGACCCTGACGACGACGATTATGTCCCTACTGCTCTGGTGGAAGGATCGGTGCCTCATTTTATTTTGGCTCCAAGTCTGACGGCGAAGAAAACACCTCGCCGGAAGCAGAATGTGAAGTTGGCCTACAAGAAATCTGCCCCGGCGGCCGTCAATGTTTCTCCAGGTTCCACTGAAACCGAATATTCTTCCCCTCC
>BMAC01000196.1:197510-227698 GCA_014905375.1 Phtheirospermum japonicum
GTCGGTCGATGCGAGAACTGATGTTGATCGACGCACCTGCCACGGTCTCTGTAGCGTCGACCAGTTCGCGTCGGTTGACGCGAGAACTTGACGTCGATCGACGCGCCTGCCACGACCTCTGTAGCATCGACCAGTTTCGCGTCAGTCAACGCCAGAACCGACGTCGATCGACGCGACGGCCCAAAACGTGAATTTTAGGGTTTCTTGTGCGCCAAGTCATGAAATAACTATATAAACCCTTCATATTTCGGTTTAAACACATACCCACGACCCAAAACACCTCCCTAGATTAATAATTCTAGATAATTTAGTTTGAAGCTTTAGTTAATTAATTAGGATAAATTAATTAGTTAATCATAATTAGTTGATGCTTTTAGATTTATTAGTAGTTGATAATTTTTAAAAACCAAATTTATACAAGTTCTCGTGTTAAACATTGTGATTAAATAAACATTAAAAATCCTGAACGTCAGTCCTTGAGAGACGACTCGAGTTAAGCTTGCCAACCTACAAGCGATCCCGTTCTCTTGCGGGCGAGCTATTAAATTTCTGACAATTATTTATATAGTAGGCACACACAAAAGTTCGAATCATTTACCAAATTTAGGATTTTAGGATTGTTTATTTAAGAGAAGAGAATAATAAAGCTTGGTGACATTTCTCGACGCACGGATTTTTTGGAGAAGACGCAAGCAAGACGACGCACAACAAGGAAAAGAACATGAAGACTACTTGTAGTCACTGTTCGAGATCAACAAGTTTTTCGAAGTTGCGTTACCAACGGAGAAGATATTTTCATCTAGGCGACAAGTATTTAGTATCATGTTTTTGATACTTTAGTTTTCATATATTACTTCATATTTTTGTATTGATCGTGAACAAGAAAGTAATATAGTTTTCGAGTTCGTACACCCAAGTTTACAAGTATTTTTACTTGTCAACTGAATTTAATTTACTGTGTTCTTAAATTTTATTTCCACTGGATATTTTTAGTTTAACTCTGGTTGATGTTGGTATTCAGTGTTGGCTGACATCGAAAGCAACATCACAAACTGATACTTATTTTCAAAATTATAAACCTTCAAGTTTTACAACGCGAGAAAGAAAGGGATATTAATTTTCTCATAAACACCGAATCAGGAAATTAGAGTGAACTTTGAAGTTGGCCACTTTTGTCATAATATAAACTTTTAGCCGGTCTTGTGATTCAAACTTGACATGACAACTAAGGCACATGAATTAAAACAGACGGCCCTAATACGAGAAGCATGTTCACGTTTCAATTGACCGGGGCCCTTCGCAATAGCAATACGCAGGCCCCGTCTTTTGGTCTACGGATAAGTTGTCATTTTTTAATAATTTCCATAAATAGAGTTGGAAATTAGGATTAGTATATTAACTTTTACATTTTAATATTCCTCAATTATACATCAATATATTTTGAGAAAAATATTTTTTACCTCCTGAACTATGATCATTTTGACACTTTGCCTCCTAAATTTTTTTTTCGTGCAAAGTACCTCCTAAACTGTCCGAATTTTGCACTTAACCTCCTGAACTCCCATTTTTTGTGGAAATTCTATCCGGATCTCACTCGTGTGACATGCATGCTAACATATAAGGGGTAAAATTGACTTTCCATCTCCCACTCATGACTCCCGCTCAAAATAATGACACGTGAGCACTACATAGGTTCCAAATCCTACGTGTATACATATATTACTGTGAACATTATCTTAACAGGTCACACGAGTGCTCACGTGCTATTGTTTTGAGCAAGAGTCATGAGGAGGGGGTGAAAAGTCAATTTTACACCTTATATGTTATGTTAGCGTGCATATCACACGAGTGAGATCCTGCTAGAATTTCCACAAAAAATGGGAGTTCAGGAGGTTAAGTGCAAAATTCGYACAGTTTAGGAGGTACTTTACACGAAAAAAAAGTTTAAGAGGCAAAGTGTCAAAATGGTCATAGTTCAGGAGGTAAAAAATATTTTTCTCATATATTTTACACGTTTGGTTTAAATCGAGAGTTCAACAACTCTTGCTCTGGCAAACAGACCCAAAACAATTGTGTGTACTGTAAGCAGTAAAGAATTATTACAAAAACTTTGATGTGTGGATTATATGATGTATGTTCTCTTAAAGGCGCAGTGAAGTACACTGTTGATCCAGCTTTAGTGACATTGCAAAATTAGGAATTAATTAAGTACACGGTCCACGCGAAAAGCAAAGGTACTCAAGCAAACTGGTGTATTTTTTTTTTTTTTATTTAACAATCAGTTATTATAACCGTGACAACAAAAAATGATTTCATCGTTTTGAATTATAATTTTATGATTGCCGATAAAATCAAAAATAAATATTGTGGGCACGTACAGGCAGTTAAAAGTTTTGTTAACAACTATTTTACTAGAAACATACAATTTTCTTAACATTGCCAACAATTCTTTTTATAACTAAATTAGTTTTTTCTTGTAGTGCACACCCATAACTAATGCTCCGATCGAACCCACCCATAATTCGAGAGATGTGATTGGATGGCCATAAGATCCGATTATTATGTATTCGCAAATAGATTAAGTGTATGTTTAGTATTTATAAATTATAATTTATTTAAAGAGCTTATAGTTGAAAATCTTAAGATAAACAAGTTTATAAAATTCATAAATAATATTTAAAACTTGAGAAATAATTATAGATATAAATATCATTTTATAATCATCAAAGACTTATTAATTAGCGGAATACCTGAATTCGTAACAATATGCAGAAATTCTACACATTGTATCGGGACGGGACTCCAATCCAAAAGTAGAGAACCGAAACACACGAGGTGTTGGAGGTGGTCTTATGATCTTCATCAATTAAACCTATTATGTGCCTTATATTTCTATCTTAATGCGAAATGTAAATAACAATGTGCGATTAAATATATTGCGTACCATAATCATGTACTATTTATATAGTTATCAATTAGGATTTCTCATAATCTCTTTCGTCAATTACTATTAGATATCTACCCATTAATTTCATACTATTTCGTCAATTACTATTAGATATCTACCCATTAATTTCATAACAATTTCAGTAGTCATACGACTCTTACCTTAATTAGATCACTTAATAATAATAATAATAATAATAATAATAATAATAATAATAATATTTGTAATTAAAATATGTTGACTTACTTTATTTAGAAAAATAGTAAATTTCCAAGAATCTTCCACCGGACTACATATTGTTCCTTAAATATTTATATTACTTTATATGTGCATCATCTGCCATTTATTCAACAAATAAGAAAAGCCCTTCACTACAAAAAAACAACGAATGCTGGCGGGCGGAACCCGTCAGCATCCGTTTGCTGACGGGTTGCGTCCGTCAGCATTTTTGGCATCAGTAAATGACTTGCTGACGGTATTATTCCGCCCGTCAGCATTTACTGATGGCATGTTGACGAAATTAACCCGTCAGCCAATCCCCCCGCCATAACCCCAGACCCGTCAGCAAATACTGACGGGTATGAAAACCGTCAGGAAATGCTGACTGACAATACTGATGGGCTAATGCTGTCAGCATTTTAAAAAATAAAACTTTATTTTATTTCATTTGAAGTTTTTACCTATATTTATTTCACATATTAATAATTCAATACGAAAACTAATTTGTATTTTCAAAAAAAATATAAAATATAAAACTAAATATAATTAATTAATGATTTTATCGTATAATGTACAAAACATAAATTATCAAATATAAATATTAGTCATTTCTAAATCAACTGAACCGCATCATCACCATCATCATCATCATCGGAAGCAAGAGCAGTGGAAGCATTAGAAGACCTGGTAAAATATAGAGTTTATCAGGGCAATATATTGAAATAAAGAATTAATTACTTACGAAAGTTAAATTAAAGTTACTTACCTCAGGGGAATGATAAAGATTTTGATCATACCAGGATATTGTGGCATGAGTCCTCTCGATGTACTGGCCTTGGGCGGAGTGGCTGGAACGCTCGGCGGGGTCCCTAGCGAAGAAGAACGCCCACGACCTCTGCCTCTCATATAAATATACATTAAAACTTCATTATAATTGAACCGAGAAAATTTAACAAATTTTATCAATCTAATCAAATTTTAACTATATATGTATATATTAGTTTTACAATTAACCCGAACTGACACTTTCACTGTCCACGTTATCCTCAAACTCATCTTCATCCGTATCTTCATCATCGGTTAGAAATTCATCTTCTGTCTCCTCCTCTGCCTCATCGACAAGTTTATCCGACTCACTGATAATAAGGTCGATGTGTAATTGGAGATATCCATCCTCCAATTGTATTAAGTTGTGCATTTCTATCTGCTTCTCTTGAAATGATTGATTAGGCATCATAGGATCGATAAAATCTATTGTCGATCTCGCTTTAATTTTGCACGTTGCCAACCAATCCAGCTTATCTCGTTTCAAACTTGGATACGAGTAGTAGTAAATTTGAACATCTTGGACAGCAAGTACAAACGGCTCATAGCTATTGAATCTACATCGATAATTGACATTGATAAGATTATACTGAGGATGGACCTTTGTGCCTGTGGGTGTTGTTTCAAACCACTCACAATTGAACATGGGTGTGCTCTTGTAAAGCAAGCCAGTATAGTCGAGTCTAACAACTTCAACGAGACGACCTTAGTAATCATACTCATCAACCACGTAGTTTGTTCCTTTTATACAGACGCCAGTGCTTGAAGTTGATCTATTTGATCCGTATGCAACTGTGTGAAATCTGTATCCATTAATCTTGCAACCATGAAATGTAGTCACACATCGTGATGGACCTATTGCTAGACTCTTAATGTACTGGTCGGTGACATTGTTCAAGGGATCTTGTGCCTATAACGAAGGAAAGTAATAAACATATAATTTACTAAGATATTGATTTAAATTCTATTTATTATATATATATATATATATATATATATATATATATATATATATATATATCACAAATTGTATATAATTATTTTAGAACACAATTGTATAAGATTTCGGCAGCACCTCCCCTTAGTTCTCTACGTACACATATATTGCAGTGCACCCGAGAACAAAGGAGAGATAGAAATCGAAACTCAAAAGTTTACAAAATACATAAAACGTAAGATAATCACATTCTCAAATTGTCCAAATTAGTGGACAATTCGGAATTTAGTATCAAACTCTCTATTTGATACTAAATCCCAAACGGTCTAAGGTAAATGTTTCAGTGTGTAAAGATTTTATATGGGGTGCTGTGCAAAAAACACAACAACTTTTGATGTCCTAATATACGTTGCCAGTTTTTTGTTATGATTTGGTGTAACTTGCACCACGCACTTTTTAAAGCTTTTAAAAACCATCATTTTTTAAAATAATTTTGATAACCGTTATTGGAGGGATGAAACCTCCTGACCAGTGCCGTACACCACGTCATCACCGACATCTTCCCAAACCAATCACAATATCAATCAATCACAATTAAACCATAACAACAAACAATAACATACATTAAATTAACACAACCGATCACCACGACTAAAAACCACCACCGCATACACTTTAAAAGATAATCGCATAATCGAACCCTAATTGAACTAATGAATCCTAATTATATAATTATCCCTTTAATCAAACTCTAATTATATAATTACCCATAAAACCAAACTCCAATTATATAATTATCCCTAATTAAATCTTAATTATATAATTATTCCTAAAATCAAACCCTAATTATATAATTATCCCTAATTAAACTCTGATTATATAATTATTCCTAAGATCAACCTAATTATATAATTATCCATAAAATCAACCCTAATTATACAACAATCCATAAAGTTCAACCCTAATTAAACCATCAATTACAATTAAATCAAAAATATACAATATAAATCATAAATATATAATAATAAATAAAAAACTTACCTTCACAGTCGATGGAGACTGGACGGGCGACGGCGGGCGGCTCGACTGGTAGGCAGGCGATGACAGGTGGCGGCAAGGGTGGGCGGGTGACGGCGGCAAGGGCGATGTTGTTTTCCTCTCCCATTTTTTTCTCGCGTTTTGTATCTGTGTACAACAGATCTGTTCTATTTTATAACGGAAATGCTGACAGACACAATACCTGTCATCATAATTTTTTTATTTTTTTAAATTATGCTGACGGGTAGAGCCCGTCAGTGATTTTTTTTTAAAAAATTTTAATTATGCTGACGGTCCCGTACCCGTCAGCAAAATGACCCATCAGCGACACATCAGCATACCCATCGCCGAAGAAAAATACTGACAGGTAGCTAACGGCCTTTACCCGTTAGCTATTTTCACCCATCAGCGGCCGTCAGCATATGCTGACGGTTTTCCCATCAACAAAATCCGTCAATATTTCACTATTTTTTTGTAGTGTTTGAGCTCTTGTCGGAAGAGGAACTAACGTCTAACAATCTAGTCCATCTCCTATACTAGCAATGAGATTGTCAAGGGTTTTTTCATTACACTAAATATTGTGAATCAATCATAATAATTACAATACTAATATACTCAATGACATAGATCAAATACGGTGAGTAGCATGGAAATATTATGTAATGTGATCTTTATCATGCATATTTTCAACTAGTCTAACTTCAGTGAGATCAGACCATAAGTAATGTCAAACATTACAAACAAATATATTGAGTTCAAATATATCATCAACTTTATTTTGCATATAACAGAAGGTAGTCAAAACAACTTAAGAAAAGTACATAGAATACTAACTCCCACTGAACTAAGGTAAAATCTAGAATAAGACCAATAAGAGCATAATGCTCGTGAACTAACCATGTGTTAATACATTAGTTAGAGAATTTGCTAGCATAAACTCGTCATTACGTGTTCCATGGAAATTTATTTATTTTGAACTCTTTTCTTATCTAAAAGAAACTTGTTGTCTCGACAGAATACGACAATCTGAAATTTTCAACCATATCCATAATAAGATGCCTCAAAACTTAACTGACAAATTATAAACAACTATAAGTATCTACATGACACCTTTTCTCACAACGGATATTTCAATTAGAAGTTAAGTATCCAAATGGATATGTATAGGCATCCAAAAATCTGATTCGGATAATAGAGAATAAAATCCCTTTGTTCTCTAAGAACACTTTATAAATCTTTTGAATTTTCAAAAATAATCCTTATCAGGGTAAATTATATGCCAAGAGATTATGTAAGTGATATTAAAAAATTGACATATTAAACATACAAATAAAGACTTTATTAAGGCACTAATTGAGTTAAACTTAATTGTCTTTAGTAATCGAATACTCCTACTGAACCTATAGTATATATAACTATCAACTTTATGTATCCCATCACAAAAGGGGATAATTACTTAAGATATTTATAGTACCATAAAAATGGAGTCAACTAAAATCAAACGAGTTATAATTAATGCCACAATTGTTCAAAATATTCTTTAATAACCAAAAAGGAAAGTCTTTTTATAATCAATGTCTTATTTAGAATTAAAAAAAAACTCTCAACTAGACATACCCTATATGACCAACTAGATCCACTATGAAAAAAAAAAACCAAAGCGATTCTAAAAATATCATGGTCATTTATAAGTTTCATCTAATACACCTAGTAACTTATTTTGAGATTGTTGAGTTTTGCTTTTTGGACACTGAATCTTTAAATATTATTATGATGATTCTAAATTTGCATATTGAACAATGTTACAAGTAGAAGTGTGATCATGGGATGGCAAGCAGAAATTGTAGCAAGATATAAAAATATCCATCACCAAAGATAATAATGTCGATCACTTTTCATACCACTCAAAATTGACTTTCACAAATAAACTCTATATTCCATCATAAAAGTACTTTTAGAATTCTTAAAAACAGTAGTAACTCACAATTGTAAGTCCAAGTTCTATATGTCGGTCAAAAAGCCTTACTTTAGCTGAACAACCACAAAATGACTACTCTGGTAGCACGTGTTGAATTCTTAAAGATAAACAAACATATAAAATTCATAAATAATATTCTAAAATATGTGAGATAATTATAGGATATAAATATCATACTATAATTATCAAAGATGTATGGTTTAGCAAAATACTTGAATTTATAACAATATTCATATGCATATAGGATGCTCACCGTATCCAAAAGTAGTGAGAACCTAAACACACTGTGGGTTGGGGGTGATCTTATGATCTTTCTCAAAATACTTGAAACCTCGGTTTTTAGTCGGATGCTAGTTCGGATGCGGTGCCAAAATACTTTAAAAAATACGATTTCACCTCAAAAACCCCTAGGAGGTGTCCTATAATACTCCCACTCATCCAAGAATGAAGAGAGAGTTATAGATAACTTCTTATGACATATATAACACACCATACAAAGAGGCTTGAGGCTGGATTTGGGGGGTAAGAACTTGAAAGAGTTAGCCCGAGGAATGATAGGCGAATGAGACGAACACCATCCACTCATCCACGAGAATAAATGATTAAGGCCAAAAGAATAGGCACTTTCTTATTTACATTTAGTTTGAGCATGTGATATTTAGCCTTTTTTTATGTATTTTATTATAATCATGTTGGGCTAAATCGCTTTGATTTCGAATATGGGAGTAGATTGATGGCTCTGTTTTATGATATTAAAGTATTTTGTTTATTAATTATTTAAATTCCTAGTTGTTCCATCATGTATTTTAGTTCTTGTGAGCAATTGGCAATAGGCCATTGGTTCCATTTAATTGCGAGTATTGAATTTAACGTGAATGAAACAATATTAAGCCAATAAGATAGATGACGTAGATGGGGTACGAGATGTTCATCTGTTTGGTGAAGGCTATTATAATTTTAGAGTCTATTTTCAACTAAATTACGTGAGTCGGCCAGGAGGTATATAGATTCACATATAATTTATTTTACGTATCTTTACTCTCGTAACTAGAGTATGGATTAGTTTCACGAAATCCTATAGAATTATAACTTTTAATGAAATCGTTATTTATTTGATACCTTTCCAGCTTCTACTGCCATCAACACTGATGGATCTGCACCAGTGGCCAATATAGCCACACAGAGCAACAGTAACCAAAGAAACTACAACAACTCGCTGAATAGGCTGCCGACTTACAATCAGAACAACTTTAGAGGAAAAGGCAGGAATAATAGCTACAGAGGTGAAGCTACAGAAACAACAACAACATAGCTGCTTGCCAAGTTTGCGAGCTGTCTAACCATACTGCAGACAAATGTTATCACATGTTTGATTTTACATATCCCGGTCCCACTAATATGCAGCCTCATATTCAGATGCAAGCACAAACAGCTCAAACAAGTAATGATGTTCCTATTTAGCCAAGCACGACCTCTCATTCAGCAATGTCAACCTCTCCATATTTTGTCAGCGACCCCTTTTGGTATGCAGACTCCGGTGTATCTAATAATGTCACTAATGAACCCTCAAATCTCAATATAGCTTCAGAATTTCAAGGTTATAACAAGATACAAGTTGGTAATGGAACAGGTCTGTACATTTCACATATTGGCAATTCTTTACTCACAAAACCTCACTCAAAATCCTTTGTCGTGAATAATATATTACATGTTCCAGAAATCACCAAAAGTCTCCTCAGTATGTCTCAATTTGCTAGAGATAATTATGTGTTTTATGAATTTCATCCCAATTTTTGTTTTGTTAAGGATCAAGCTACACATCAAGTGCCTCTCCAAGGTTCTCTTAAAAATGTCCTCTACAGCTTTGATGTTCAATGTGTCAAGCCTCTTATCCCTACACAAGTGTTACCCCCTAGTGTTTCAAACTTCTCCGCTCGCCTGGTTCAAGATAATAAGTCCAACAATCTAGAGTCGTGGCATTCTAGATTATGACATGCTGCTCATGATGTTGTAATCAAAGTTATGAAAGACTGTAATGTTCACTTTGTTGTTAATGAAAATAAGTATCCTTGTGGTTCTTGTATGCAGTCTAAAAGCCATGCCTTACATTAAACTGATTCCGATTCTGCATATACCACACCATTAGAGTTCATTCACACAGATGTTTGGGGACCATCTCCTATTACATCCTCCACTGGTTCACACTATTATGTCTGTTTCATAGATCACTTCACCAAATTTACATGGATCTATTTTTAAAAAGCTAAATCCAATGTTAAATCTTCCTTAATTAATTTTAAAAACATTGCTAAAAAACAACTTTCTTATAAAATCAAAACCGCACAAAGTGATTGGGGTGGGAACTTAGAAATCTCACTCAAATCTTCCATGATTCTTGCATTATGCATAAGGTTTCCTATCCCTACACTCCAGCTCAGAATAGTCTAGCTGAACGTAGACATAGAACCATAGTAGAATTGAGACTATCACTAATGACTCATTCTCATATTCCACTTAGATTCTGGGATGATGCTCTCAGTAATGCAGTTTACATTCTAAATAGATTACCAATCAAGTCCATCAAATATATGTCTCCACTTCAGAAGCTACATGGTCATAAACCTAATTTCAGCTCGCTTAAGTCCTTCGGTTGCTTATTTTATCTTATTCTTAGGCCTTACAACAAACACAAACTAGAACCTAGATCCTTACTAGACACTTTCATTGGCTACACATCTAAACACAAAGTTTTCAAAGTTCTTTTACCAAATGGCAAGGTCATAATCTCTAGAGATGTCATCTTTGACGAACTCCGACCAACAAAACACTCTAGCCCAAGACCAAAACTCCTCCTATCACCTGGGGTCCCCAGTTTTAAATCCAGGAACTACATCCCACATGCTCTCACAGTCCCTCTCCTATTAGTACTCAATCTCCTACTCATAATCAAGCACCTATACCTCATTTTTCCCAATCTCATTCACCCTCACATCAACCTGTTTCTATCTCCTCTGACTCTACTCACACCACAATTCCCCTGTGTGTAAACTTGCCATTTGTGAACTGTTCTCCACCAATTTCTATTACTAACAATTCAGCTGTAGCCCAGAAGCGACATCATATGGTCACCGGGTCGCAAACAGGCCACCTCAAACCACGGGCCTTCACTGCTCATGCTTTAGATTCATAAGAACCTACCTCCTTTCAGGAGGCACTCTCTCACCCTCTTTGGAAACAGGCTATGGATGCTGAATATCGAACCTTTCTTCAGAACAAAACTTAGACTCTTGTACCTGCTCCATCCAATAAGTCAGCCATTGGGTGAAGATGGATATTTAAGCTCAAAATACATGTTGATGGAAGTATAGCTAGATACAAAGATAGACTCGTGGCTAAAGGCTATAGTCAAACTGCTGGCATTGACTTCTCAAAAACCTTCAGTCCAGTGGTTAAGCCGACCACAATCAGGATCGTGTTGTCTTTAGCCACTCACTACAATTAGTCTGTTCAGAAAATTGATATTAACAATGCTTTTCTTCATGGCCAAATTGATGAAGAACTATACATGGCACAACCTCCTGGTTTTGAACCTCTTTCTTATCTAACGCATGTCTGCAAGCTCGTGAAGTCCTTGTATGGCCTCAAATAGGCCCCTCGAGCCTGGTTTTTCAAGCTCAAACAAGTTCTGCATTCCCTTGGTTTCTCTAACTCCAAGTCTGATCACTCTCTGTACTACAAAAACACAAGCACCTCCTGCATTTTGCTTCTACTCCACATTGATGACATCTTGATAATTGTAAATAATACCTCAGCGATCTCTCAAGTCATTACCTAACTGCACACCTTTTTCTCTCTTAAGGACTTAAGAGAGATTCACCATTTCTTAGGGGTCGAGGTTCACAGAACAACAACTGGCATGTATCTCCCACAAACTAAGTATATTAAAGAGTTACTCAGTAAAGCTAAGATGCTTGAGGCCAAACCAACACCCACACCTATGGTCACATCTTCTATCCTGTCCAAGCATACTGGTGCTCCCTTCGTTGATGTATCTCTTTACAGAAGTATAGTTGGCTCACTACAGTATGCAATAATAACTAGGCCGGACATTGCTTTCAGTCTAAATAAAGTGTGTCAGTATATGCAAAATCCCCTTGATACTCAGTGGCGAGCAGTTAAATGGATCTTGAGATATCTAGCTGGAATTGCGACCTATGGCATCCAGTTTACAAAATACTCTAGTGTACATTTGACAGGTTATTCAGACTCTGATTGGGCCTGCGACCTAGATGACTAGAAGTCAATCACTGGATTGTCCGTCTTTTTAGGACGGAATCTCATCTCTTGGTGTTCCCAAAAGCAATCACCTATCTCCAAATCCAGCGCTGAAGCTGAATACAAAAGCTTAGCTCACATCCCAACAGAATTAATTTGGATTCAAGCCCTTCTCTCTGAGCTGCAAGTTCGCTTTCCTCAAGTTCCAACTGTTTGGGTAGATAACCTCAGCACTATCTTTCTTGTGAGCAATCCTGTTCTCCATGCTAGAACCAAGCACATTGAGATTGACTTTCATTTTTTTCGAGATCGGGTTGCTACAAACAAGCTGAAGGTGCAACATGTTCCATCTCTTTATCAGATAGCCGATGCACTAACTAAACCTTTGAGCAACCAATTCTTCAATCGGCCAAGAAGTCAAATTCAAGTTCTGCCTTTAACCTCGTTTGAATTGAGGGGGCATGATAGAGTAGAGCGACAAACAGATTTTAGGTCACATGAGTACTTACATGATCAGCGGCCTGATACCAGTTGGTCGCATGATTGTCGACCTGATCATAAGAGCCAACCTGATCAGCGACCTAATAATATTAGGTCACGTGCATACCGACCTATGAGAGATCGCCACAAGAGCCCGCAGTGATTGCTTGGAGCTTACACTATCCGATGATATCAGCCCTAGTATAGTACATCCAGCTGGCCTGCTACAACTGTGATTGTACTGTAGTAATCTTAGTCTTTCATTTAAAATAGCCGTTGTCAGGCCGTACTGTGTAGATCTGAGCCACATATTCTAAAGTTGTCATAGTCAGGTGTTTTGCTATAAATAGCCACACACTACTCAGTTGAATGTAACGAATTCTTGTATTCATCCATATATATATATATATATATACAGAAACTCATTTATGCTCATATTTACCTTTATTAGCTCGCTAAGAGCCGCTACTTTTCTATCAGTTTTAAATTATTAAAAAAATTTTTATTAAAGGTTAATGTACTAAAATTGACATGATTGAAAAATACAAAATAATATGCATAAAAAGTAAGAAACAAATTAAAATAAATAAATAAAGTTATAATTATAAATAAGAATTTCCTAGCAAAGTTTTAAGAAAAATAAGAATAATATATCAAATATGATAAATGAGAATTATTATAATAAATAAAAATATCCTCATGTCGAGGAACAATATTTCCATAAAACCGATACACCATTTATGAAAGAAAGTATTTTTAGAAGGATAAAAATGTTTTTTTTTTCAGGCAAGAAATATACTTTTATAAAATAATATGACAAAAATGAGTGTGTTTTTTTTCTTCTAATTAACTAAAAAGTTACGATGTATAGCATTTTCCAAATAAGAGCTTCTTGAGCACAAATTATCATGTGCTTATAAAGAGTTTTTAAGAATAAACTCAACCAAAATATAAATTAATATCCAATAATGCACAAAATTTGAATTGACCCAGCCAATTGAGCTATAGTATTAGGGCCATTATAAAATATGTTGTGATAGCATTGGTGAACCAATAGATTAGATTCCAACAACTGTGCAAGCTTCTTTTCAAGGGTCCCCTAATGATGAGAGTTATTTCTGGATCAGTAAGAACATGGACCTATCCTCTTCTCTCACCCATCAACCCTCATATTTTCAAACTTTGATGTAATCACTTTTTTTTTTAAATGATATTGCCATATCATCTCTTTGATGACCTAATGCTAAAAGAAAATGCCCACTTGGTAGATGCAAGCTACAAATGCATTATTTTTTATTTTTTTTTATAATGATCCAAATTCCAAACCATTGTGGGACAACAATTCCATCAACATCAAAGATAAACTTTAAATAATTTTATAATATATGATATATTCGAAGAAATTCTTTGATAAATTTAAATGCAATTTATAGTTTGAGCTTGGGATAAAAAATATGCTTGGGGTGTAGTCTAAATAAAGAAATATATCCCTATAATTGTGAAATGACAAATACTCATTAAGGTTATGTTTGGTAAAACTAAAAAAGTATTCTACGGATTATGCAATTTGTTTTAATAAGTAATTATTCTAATAAATAAATAAACTTTGAGTTTTTTTTTTTGTTTTTTTTTTAACATGATCATGCTATATAGGTGCTAGAACCAGGAAACATGGAAACTGAATTTCAGATTTTCATTTACAGCCATGGAATTTGTGGTCACTCTTTCGTAGTGGTGGGACATAATATCATTAAAATCACCTCATTTTTAGGAATTAATTAAACTAAAGTAACACTAAGAAGTGGGATCATTTTTTTATTGCAGTAATTAAACTGTACTTACCAATTTTCCGGCACCGATATTCAAACAACAACAAAATATAAATAATTTCTCTTTTTTTTATATACAAATAAAAGGAAAATAACATTAAAACGAGAAAAAAAAAAAAAAAGGCCACAGGCAAATACTACAACAAGATTTAAAAAAAAAAAAGAAAAAAAGAAAAAAGAAATTACTCGCTGTGAATTACGCTTCCTGACGGCGCCTCAGAAATACTCTCTAAATGCGGCCTCCAAACTCCGACGCGGCCGCGCCGCGATCCTTCTGACTCGAAACCCTTTCCGATAAAATCTCACTCAAATAACGATCGGAAACAAGTAAAGAGTTATTATTATTATCATTATTTTTTTTTAGTATCAGATTCTTTCTTCTTTCTCTTGGCGACGACCTCGATCGGGATTTTTCCGGCGGGCGGCGGCGGCGGAAGTGGCATGAGGAAGTAAATCTTGCCGCGCTGGAGGTCGGCGTCCGGCGGGACGACTACGATCTTGGGGCAGACGGTCTCGGCCGACGTGGAGGAGGGTTTCTTAAGGACGTGTTTGGGGTGCAGTTTCATAATCTCGGCGGCTTTGACGGTGCCGCTGAGTTCTTCGACGCGGCCATTAGCATGCACTATTCGGATCACGTCGAGGGCCCCACATGGCAGGATGCACGAAATGCAGCATCTGATCGTCTTTTTCATGGCCTCACTTTTATTTCTCAGAGACTGAAAATTCTAAGGAGAAAAGGAAGATAAAGAGATTTTTTTTTTCTTTTTTTTTTTTTTTTAAGTTACATATATTGAAAAAATAAAAATAAAGGGAAAAGAAAGAAGAGAGAGCTAGTGGCAGTGGGTATCAATCACACCTCATTGAGTTTATTTTCGCTCAAAGGATGTTTTTATTATATGCTTTTGGAACGTCCTTTTCTTTAGGGATTTTTTTTTAATATATAGTATTTATTTTTATTTTGAGGTTTTGCCCTTTTAAAAAAAAAAAAAAAATTATTTTCTGACTTGCTTGGAATGAAATCCTGGCCAAGGATATTAATAATTGGAGCTCATGTTTTAGTTTGCCTTTTGCCTTTTGGATGCATCATTCATTCATTCATATCCCTCTTTCTTCCCATCCCTTCACCAAGTTCAATAATTTGGGTTGGGTGTGCGAGGTTGGAGGGTTATGGATACACATGTTTGTCCATGATTGGCACTGCCAAGTCAGCCAAATGGTGTACACGTGGTTGAATCAGGATGTGACACTTGTGAAGCCATGGATGGTTATGCTTCCCAGGTGGTGAGAAGTGGATTGAGATTTGAGGAGGAGGGAGTAAAAAAAGAACCCGGTTTTTTGTTGAACTGTTTTCTTATTTGCAAAAATTATCATGTGATTGTTATTAAGTTATTCCCACGTGAGCAAATCTTCGTGCTTCTAAGGTGAAAATTATAATTTTTACACTCTTGTCGCGGGTTAAAATTTTATACCAATACATCATTATACAAAAATTAATACATTGAGAAACCAATAAATCATAGAATAAAATCAATACATCATAGCATAGGTTATAAATTTATGAAAAATTAATACTTTCAAGTAAAAACCCAATATATAATAATACAAAAACCAATACATTATAATATCGAGTCAGATGGTCTAATGGGTCATAATCCGTCAATCTGGTCTCATGCAAGTGTTTGCCTATAATTTTTAATTTTATAAGTATGAATATTTGTTTTAAAAATATGATTTAATGCATTAGCAGATGACATGTTAGTTTTTTTTTATTACTCTCTGTATCCTATCTCGTTCTATCTGTAGCAATTGATTATTTCGTAAAAATTAAAAAAAATTATTGGTGTTATAATTATAAGTATCAAATGACTATAATATCATTTTGTTTAAAATAATTAAAAGTGTGAAATAATAAAAGTATGGGTAAAAGCAATAAAATAACCTTTATTTTTTATTGGTAAAATAAAAAATAATAATAATTATCTATTGAAAATATAAATATAGAACGGGACAAAAATCTTTTTTTCAAATTATGACTGATAACAAGAAGAATGAAATATATTTTATTATTTTTCAATGTGTGTCGAAAGAATGATGCTTGTCTTTAATTCAGATTATTTTATTTTTGAATGTACGTGTTTACGTATGCTATTATTACATATGCTTTTGCACTAGTGGTAAGAAAGAGGCTCAAGACTCTTGTGGTCTTAGGATCTAGTCTTTCAGAACATCTCAGTCGAAGCAAATTATACATTGTATTTAACATGCCGCACCTTAATATTATTTTTAATATATTTTTAGTTGTTATATAATATACATATATATATATATAATTTATAATGTATATCTATTTATATAAAGATTGCTCAATTGATCAATCGGAACTCTTGGAATTTTCGAGCCCATAATTATTTGGCTATGCAAAAATGGAAAAACGCAAATAAAGAAAGGGGGAAACAAATGGGACACATTTTTCCATTAATTTCATTTATCTTATTTCCATGTACACTTGGAAATTGATCTTCTTTTTTAGAGGATTTGTGATCTTTCATTATCCCCAAACAAGATCATGTGGGTTGTGGCTTTCATTGAAAAGTGAGGGATGAGGGACTCGTTTTACTTAGTGGGTTTAGATTTGTGAAGTGCTGCTTTGACTTGTGTGAACTTGTTTGTCCTATTAACCCAATCCCGTGAAAATGGTAAAATCCTACAAACCCAATATCTATGCATGAACCCAAATGATGAAATGATATGTGAAGGTGGTTTAATGAAATAGGATCGGTTTTAATTAGAAAAGAAATTACGTAGATAACTTGATTTGTAAACTAAAGCCACTTTTACAACAAGAAAAGAAGATGAACATATCGAGCTAGAGGATTTCAAGATTTTATTTGACTTGTGTGAGGGTGTTTATTTTGTCTTTTCAACTTACCTTCACATAAAAGAAAATTCAAAAGCAAGATGATGACACATAGAAAATGGTTCTTTTTGACAGATATCCAAATGGATCTTGTTTTGGATGACTTATTTGATGTATATCGTAATCATCACCCTGTGGGCCGGGTCAAGTACAAATAATAGGTGCTAGCAAAGAGAAACTTAGGTTAATGTAGAAACTTTTATTTTTAATTTAATTTAATTAATATCATGGGTTAATTTCTGGCAATTGTCTAATCAATTTTGGAGGACCCAACACCATTTAATTGGTTTAGTGGGCAACATGTGAAGGATGGAGACCGGGGTCCATGTAGAGGGGTTGTGTGTACTAAATCTATTAATCTGCCTAAATCATCAAATCTAGACTAATAATAATTAGTTAGAATTTGTACGTGTGATTTAAGTTCAAACACCTTATAATCTTACACCAAAATATCCAATTAAAATTAAATTTGAAGAATAGGGAATTTGAGGGGATCATGGGCTGTCTCAACCTGATAGCTTCAATTATTGAGAGAGTTTTTATTTGGATTTATATTGTGCTCTGCAATTGGCAAATGGCAATCATCACCCAGAAAGAAAAGCCAGTAATAACCGAAAAAAAAAAAAGAAAGAAAGAAAGAAAAGAAAAGGGAATTTTACTGACACTTTTCTCATCATCGTATACTTGTGTATATATTTTCTTTTTCTTTTTAAGAAAATTTTGTCTGAAATATTTCTGTTTTGGTTCAGTTGGCCGACTTCACCAACTCAGTTTGACTTATGTTCAGAAATAATTGAATCTGTACTTGTACTTGCTTCGAAAATTAAATTAATAAATTAAAGGGGTAATCTATTTATTTCGAAAGTTAATTAAATAGGTATTTTCACAATAAAACACAATAAAAAAATGCATAGTAACTTTTTAAATAGTAAAAAATTAAATGTATCGAATCTGGGTCGGAGTGGATCTGGAAATAATAAATCCATATTAATAAAGAATTTTGTTAATTAATGTCACAAACAGTACATTGAAATCGTAACGGGGGGTTTATATGTACGGCACGATATTAATGAAATTTGTCTGAATTTTCACATGGGCAAAATGAACTTCACGAGAAGCAAAAGAGGCATCGTGACTTTTCATAAAAATGGAGCAATCCATACACGTAAAAATTGTGCAATTTCGAATACCAAATCAAGTAAGTGGTGTGCGTGAAAGAACTATTATTATACTATCGAGGTTAACCAAAATTCCATGTACATAGACCTACAATACTTGAATGAAGTGAGAGAGAGAGAGAGACTATCGATATGATTATGTTGGCCTTTCCAAATCCTCCCAACTCCAATTCATATTGCACCTTGAAGAAAGTAGCAAAGGTCGACCACCATTGCAAAGTAAACAATTTTGGGAGAGAGTTTATGTAATTCTTCTTCAATCTCAACGATACACTAAAATGTATTTATACATGTTGATTGCAGCTAGATCTAGACCCATCACGTGACACGTCTTAGACAACTAACAAGAAATCTACTTACTAATGTTAACGGTAAAATAGTTAATAAACTCTGAAACACACTAAAAAAAAAAAAAACAAAACAAACAAACAAACAAAAAATAGGAGCATGCTGATGGCCAAAATACAATCAGCATGTGCTGACGGCTTCTGAAAGACACAAAATTAATGACGAATTGCTGACAGGCAAAGGTCATCAACGACGTGACCGTCAGCCACCCATCAACATTTTTTTTTTGATGATGGGTTTGTTGACAGGCCCGGTTGCTGACGGGTCAACGCCCGTCAGCAATATTAAAAAAAAATAAAAAAAGTATTCTGACGGGTGTCATGCTCGTAAGAAAATCTTATTTAAAATCAGATCCTTAACAGAAACAACAACAACAAATCCTCAGCCCCAACCTGCCGTCTGCCAACACTATAGACGAGAACACCACCAGCCATCGGACGCCACCATCGCCATGACGCCACCACCAGCCGTCGGACACCACCACCACCACGACCGTCGGCCAGTCACCAGATATATATTTTTTTAATTTTTTGTTTAATCTTTTATATATAATTATGAATTTGTTTAAAAAATATTAATTATAGTTAAGATTAATTAGAAAATAATTCAAGAAATTTGGGTTGAATTGTAATTATTTAGATATTTGGGTTTAATTTTGAAAATTAGACTTAGTTTAGATTTTAATTTAGAATATTTCAAAAAATTAGGGTTGAATTGTAATTATTTAGATATTTGAGTTCATTTTTAAAAATTAATAGTTTGGGGTTTATTTATCAATTAATTTAAGTTGAATTATAAATATTTATATATTTGGGGTTAATTTTAAAAATATTGATTATTAATGGGTTTAATTGGAAATAAATTCAAAAAGATTAGGGTTGAATTATAATTATTTAGATATCTGAGTTCATTTTCAAAAATTAGTGTTAGTTTAAGGTTTAAATTGAAATATTTTGAGAAATTAGAGTTTTATTGTAATTATTTAGATATTTGGGTTTGATTTTAAAAATTAGTGTTAGTTTAAGATTTAATTATCAATTATTCAAAATTTAGGGTTGAATTATAAATATTTATATAATTGGATTTCATTTCAAATATATTGATTATTAATGAGTTTAATTGGAAATACATTCAAGAAACTAGGTTGAATTGTAATTATATAGATATTTGAGTTTATTTTCAAAAATTAGGGTTAGTTTAAGGTTTAAATTAGGGTTGAATTATAATTATTTAGGTATTTGGACTTGATTATAAAAATTAGGGTTAGTTTAGGGTTTAATTATCAATTAACTCAGAATTTAGGGTTGAATTGTAAATATTTCATATTTGAAAAGTTTTAGAATGTTTGTGGTGGTGGATTTGATATGTCGTCAGCAAAGTCGTGTTTAATTAATGTTTATGTTGTGATATGCAAGTTGTGATTGGTTGAGGTTGATGTTGGGGATGACGTGGAGTACGGCGTCGGCTGGGAGGTTTCGTCACTCTGATAAATGAATTTTTTTTTCAAAATGTAATGGTTTAAAAAAGTTTTAAAAAGTGCGTGGTGGGAATTTTCAAATACCGTGGTGATCGGTAAGTGAATATTCTGTCTCTTATACACATCTAGATGTGTATAAGAGACAGGTGTGTGTACGTCGGTGAAGATGTGGTTTATGGTGTCGGCCGGGAGGTTCCGTCCCTCCAATAACGGATTTTAAGATTACTTTAGGATCAATTATATTCTTTCTTTAAACACTGAAATACTTATTTTAGACCCGTTTGGGATTTAGTATCAAATAGAGAGTTTGATACTAAATTTTGAATTGCCCACTTATTTAGATAGTTTGAGAATGTGATTGTAATGTGATTATCTTACTACGCATGTATTTTGTGGAATTTTGAATTCTGATTTCTATCTCCTCTTCTTTTTTCTTGGGTGCACTGCAATATATGTGCACTTAGAGAACTAAGGGGAGGTGGTGCCGAAATTTCCAGGTTCTCAAAATGCATAGTGCGATGATTTTATTACTAAACATCATATTCTTTAATGGGATAAGACCCTTACCAAAAATCCAATCATTTTCTATAGGCACCCTCATAGCGCTCACTTATCTATAATATGATCATCTATATTTTAATCAAAATTAGGATATCATAGGATGAGTTCTGACCATAGTTAGATGTACAAATGGAGGGTGGATGGTTATCTGTCAAACGCGTTCGTGGAAGGGATGGAGAGTTTCATACAATTTGCACTCACCCATGGAGCTATGAAGGATGAAGAAAATTCGAAGTGTCCCTGTAGTCATATTAAATGTAGGATTGCAGTTACCACGATGTAAACGAGATCAAATTTCATCTCGTTAAAAATGGATTCGTACCAGATTACTACATCTGAACATTCCATGGTGAAACAAGTTTTGATTTCACGCATCATGTCGACCCTGATGTTCACGTTGGAGCATCATCTTATGCCGCTCTTAAGAAATCCTCAAATACTTACATCAATATGGTTTACGATGCAGCCGGTCCGAACTTTGTATTGAGCCCTAATGTTGAAGAACCGCCTAATCCCGAGGCCCAAAATTTCTACGATATGTTGAGTGTTGGAAATCAACCTTTGTATCCCAAATGTGAGAAACATTCTCAGTTGTCTCTAGTTGTCCGTCTCATGGACTTGAAGGCAGAAAATCGCATGTTCCAGAAGTGCTATGATCAGGTAATGGGTTTAATCAAAAAAGTTTTGACGAAATATTATCATATACCAGATGACTTCTACAAGAGCAAGAATTTATTGAGGGGCATGGGCCTACCGGTCGAGAAGATCAATTGTTGCATGAAAAATTATATGATCTATTGGAGAGACGATTTTGATATGACTAGTTGCAAGTTTTGTAACCATCCTTGGTTCAAACCCGTCAAGCAGGGAAAAGTAAAATGACAGAAAAGCACATTGCGTATAAAAAGACGTATTATTTTCCATTAACTCTTTGTCTGCAAAGGTTATACGCATCTACAACAACTACAATTGATATGAGGTGACATGCTGAACACATTTTTGACGATGGTGTGATACATCACCCGTCAGATTTAGAGGCCTGAAAATATTTCAATCAAACTTATCTCAATTTTCCCGCCAAAAGTCAAAATGTAAGATTGGGCCTTTGCACAGATGGTTTCGAACCTTTTGGTAGTTTCGGGGCGCAATATTCCTCGTGGCCGGTGATAGTCACACCATACAACTTGCCTCTATGGATGTGTATGAAATAGCAATACATGTTTTTTAGTGTTCTTGTTCTAGGCCCCAAAAGCCCGAAGGATAAGTTGGATGTGTTTCTATAACCTCTAATCGTTGAGTTGAATTAGTTGTGGACGGTCGGTGCACACCTCCCCTCGGGTTTTTTGTAAATTATTGTTTTTTTATTATTTTTATTTTTTAAACAAACCAAGGGGAGTGCCTAACCCTCGGTTTTTCCCGAGGGGAAATAGTTCCCCTCGATTTTTTTATAAATTATTATTTTTTTTATTTTTTTTATGTTCAAAAAACTGAAGGTTTCGTCCCCTCGGTTTTTCCGAGGGGTATTTTCCCTCGAAAATATTTCTCTCATAAATCCTTCGGTATTGCCTTCGGTAATTATGGAGGCAAATATTGGCGCCGTTTTTCTAAGAGATTTTCCGAGGGGAGTTATTGCCCTCGGTAAAAACCGAGAAAAAAAATTTATCCTTCGATTTTTCCCTCGAAAATTACTGAGGGAATTATTTTCCTCGGGTTTCCCTTTGAAAAATTATTATTTTCTTGTAGTGGAATCTCTTATGCAGTAGATTACTTATGTGGAAAGGAAATGTGTTCTCATAAACATCACATTTCTGGACACAAAAATCTGCTTGGTTTGAAGATTATACAATTTATAACCTTTGACTCCAATTATATATCCAATAAAAGTACAAGGATGTGCCCTAGGTTCAAACAACCAAACACTTTATTCCTTTCATATGGTGGTGAGTCACCATATAACAGTTCATAAGGAGTTTCCCGATTCAGGACAACAACTGATAAATAATAAATAATATGGACAATGGATAGTAATGTATAAGGCCATAATTCTACAAGTATCATAGATTGGAAAATTAAATATCTGGCCACTTGCAATATGTATACAACCTTTGTTTCAACAACACAATTTTGTTTTCGTGTACAAGGACAAGTGCTTTGATGTATAATCCATCTTTCCTGAAAATACTATAATGTCATCCCAAGAAACTCCAATCCATTATCTGTTCTCACTTTCTTTATGTTATTTCATAGGTCTATGGATGTTAAAATAAGTATCAGTAAATTGATGTTAAGTTTAGTGTTAAAACATTAGAACTAACATCAAACAGTATATATAAACATTAATCAGCGAAATAATTTAAAAAGATAGAACACATAAATTTAAACTTCGTTCATAAGCAAACTTGCTTACGATATATAAACCCAGAAAATGTATTACTTTGATTCGTTCAAGATCAAATACAAAGATACAAAGTAATATATGAAAAGCTTTAGTATCAACACTTGATACTAAAATACTTTTGGCCACGGTATGATAATCTTCTTCATTTGTTACGCAACTCCAAAGATGTATGAATCTCGAATGGTGGCTTCAAGTATTCCTCGTGCTTGTGTTCTACTTGTTCTGCATCATTCTTGTTCTTTTTCTCGTCCCTTGGTTGTGTTAAAAAATCTGTGAGTTACCAAGACTATTTCTTGTCTTAAATAGACAAGAATCCTAGTCTTGGTGGAGTTGATCATCCTCTGCAAAATAGGTGAAGCTCGTGGGCTCCGGAGGATCCTTTAAGGGGATGAGGTGGTCGGAGGGAGCAGAAGGGTTTTTGGCAGACCATGTCGCCTGAGCATCCAAGCCAAAATGATAGTAGACCTGGGCCTCAAGAAGAAGGATGTCGTACAACTTCATGGAACCAAGGAAAGCTCCTCGAGTCATCTCCCTGGTCATCTGGATTAGCCTTTGCCCTTCCTCTGAGTTGAGGAAATTGGCTTTCCCCTTGGCCTCGCCTTCTGCTTGAACCTCAACCCGAGCCTCCATGGCCTTCTCCATGCCCAGCTCTATCTAGATGATCGCTTCTGCTCGGGCTCGCCCCACCAATTCTTGGGACTGCTTCAGCTCAGTTTGGACCACCCTCAGCTCAGTCTGAGCCGCTTTCAGCTCGGCACTCCTCTCCTTTAAGCGAGCCACCAGCCTTTGCTCCCTCTCTTTCAAGGCCGCATGTTCCCTGGCCAGATTGGCATTCATCAGGGAACCTTCAGCTCGTGCTATCAAAACAGCCCTCTTAACTGAGGCCTAAAAAAAGAGAGAGAAGAGAGTAAGATGGTGCCTAAGGGGGAGTGAAAGTTAAACGAGGTAGGGACTAACCTTGGCCTCATCTTGACAATAGGACTTGATCAGCTCAGCATCCGTCCACTTATCCAGGACTCACCAGTCGGCTGAAGGACATTTCCCTTTGACGAAATGGGCTGCTACATCTCCTGAGTAGTCCAAGACATATGAGCCAATGAAGAAGCTCTGGTTGGGGGTAACTATCCTGGACCCTGTAGGGACTTCTGCCTTGCCAGATCGAGCTCGTTTGCAAGCAGCCCGCACTTGCTCCTCCTCCACGTCAGATTGGGAGGATAGGTCGACCGCTTGGTTGACCACCCTTTCTGTCTGGTTGGCTCTTTCCGGCCTGTTGGCCACTTCTAGCTCGATCACCGCCTCTAGTCTGGGCAAGGGCTCGGGTTCCTCGGAGGTAGCACCCCTTGCTGATTCGCCAATTGGGCTTTTCCCAGGGGTGGAGGTAGCTCCTTGTAGGAGCGAAACCATCTTTTTCTTCATCATGGTGGCTGCAAAAGGGGATTTACCATAATAAGAAAAAAGTGTGTGAGAGAGAGAGAGAGAGAAAAGAAGAAAAATAAAGAGGAGGAAAGGAAGAGGTAGAGATGTTTAGCTCTATTGGTATACTAATCTCAGGAGGCAAAGGACCACTCTCTCGCCGGGAGTTGAAGAAGCTCAGAATGAGGGAGGTGAGGAGCTTAGACAGGCGTAAAATGTTTTGGTAAAGAGTTTCAATAGTTTTTTCCAGAGAAAGGGGTCGGTCTCCCCTGGTTAGGTGAGCCTGAGCTGGCAGGGTATTAACAGGCACGGGGGAGAAACCCCAATCGCCCGAGCAATGAACGAAAAAGAACTTCTTCCTCCAGGCCTTATTGGAGGAAGGGTTCCCGATTAGGAACCGAACACCAGCTCGGGCGGAAAGGTAAAAGAAGCCATAAGTCGAGCTCTTGGACTGGAATAAAGAATAAAGTAATTGGGTCGTGGGTATAACCCCAGAAAACTGAGCCTCCAGGTGAAACCCTACCATGATCTTAAAGGCGTTGGGTACGAATTGATATACCGGAATCTGGTACATCCGAGACACCGCTAGGATGAAGGGATGGACATGGAGACTCAACCCTTTCTGGAATTGATCGTTAAAAAAAGATAAATGACCCGGAGGAGGCCGGGAATCCCTCTCATCAGAATCTGGGTTTTTGAATGTAAAGTCGTCGGAGATGGGAAATTTGGTTCGTATTTCCTGAAGGGTTCGGTCGCTAATGGTGGAGATTATGTTATCTTGATAATCGTCGGGCGGGGGCTGGTGTGGCTCACCGGAAGAAAACGCCGATGGCCTCGAAGAAAATGATAGATTGATAGAAGATGAAGAGGCGAAAGAAGCAGGGGTGGACATAATTAAAATTAGCAAGAAAACAAGAAAACACCTGGCTCTAAGAGAGGAAAACCTTGATCGGAGAAAGAAAAGCACGGATAGTTCTTGAGAGGAAAAGTGAGTGCAGAGAAGAAGTTTGAATAGACCACAATAGGAGAGAAAAGATAGACTTTGAAAACGAGTTTTAGGAAAGAGAAGATTTGGCGGGATCCGTGCATTTAAGCGTGTCAGAGCACGAGTACTTGAAAGAACACGTTGTGAATTTCAATTGTTGAGGTGGAATATGAAGAGTGACAGACCATCCCTAAAAATCCCGATTTATTCTGGGAGAGGACTTGGCGGTATCTGTGCATTTAATGTGTGTTAGAGCACGATACTTGAAGAGACTTGTGGATCTCAATCGTCAGGGTGGAATACGAGGCGTTACAGATCATCCCCAACCATTTAGGGGGGGGGGGGGGGGGGGTACTGATAGGTACGACCTAATCTGGCGACAAAACGCAAAATAGCTCGGGTAAACCTGCTTGGGTCGAGCTGAACTAATGCTATGGGAAAGGAAAAAGGAGACAAAGGATGAGCTGCTAGTCCCGCCAAAAACCAACCTCACCTGATCTAAAGCTTTGTACAAGGTTTTTGGGAGGTCAGGTCCGAGAATTGGAAGAGGTTAGTGACAGAGCTGACTCGCTCTTTGTGAGGAAACTTCTTGGTCCAGGTCATCCTGAATAACGGCCCAAGATTCGCGAGTTTATTTTCGGGATCTCGGAAAAGCCCCACTCAGCGAAGGTTATAAATAATCTAAGCCTCAAGGCTGGAAAAGGTATGACATTTTGAGTATTCTAACTTGAAATATTCCGATAAGAGAAACTGCTTAACTGGCTTAAGTATCAGAGAGGTTTCCACCGAAAATTCCCCCGGTGGTCCTTTCTGACGTGTTTTTGCTGGAGCAGGTCAGGAAATTCAAGAAAAGAGTAGGTGTTCGTGGTTTAATTATTTTCAGGGTGAAATAATACATAAATCAGATATGAAGTATAAAATGAAAATAACATTCTTTGCACTAAATTCAAATACATTATCATCATCATCATCATTTTTTTGATTATTGTTTCAGCCAAAAAGTGGCCAACGCCTGGAATGACGCCTGGAACACAAACACCACCCAGACCTGCACCCAAACAAGAGTTAGAAAGGACCACCGGTGGTTTTCCGGTGGAAACCTCTCCGATGCTTAAATCAGTGAGCGTTTGAGGTGTTTTCCAGAAAATAAGAAGGAATGTTTCAAGAGAATGACATACCTCTCTCAGCCTTGGGGCTGAGATATTTATAGTTTCTCCTAACAGGGACCCCAGCTGAGATCTCAGGAACACATGGCGCGAATCAAGGGCCGTTACGCAACAAATTCTGGCAAGTGGTTCCACTTGTTTCTTTGCTGGGAATCTGGGAAACAGTTCTCCCCTGTTCCAGGTCTTCCTTATTTCCTTCTCTCAATCTGACCCATTCCATAATATCTCAGCTCTTCTTCCCTCTTGCCCCCGCTGTTCAACAGGTCAACTCTTGCTAATAATGAGGAAGAGCTTTATTCCTCAGGGGGCTCAACCAGGTCTTTCACCTAGGTCAGGTTAAACTCCACCCATGGGGCTTCAGCTAGGTATAATCTTCGAACCTCTAGTACCCTTGAAGATGGCTAAGTCAGGGATCTCAAGCGATAACCAGCTCTTCCTAACATTCTGTTTTATCGGGAGAGCTAGTTAGATCTTTCATAGAGACAGAGTTATTCTACCCCTCTTTTGAATTATTTAATTATTCTGGGTCAGAGCTGCCCCAAAACAGGTCTGGCGTATATTTTGCCCTATAAACTCCTCCCTCCAAACAGTTGGGGTAGATCGGTAATATCCCTAGGCTCCTTAAATAAATGTGGCCATTTTGTTTTTTATGACTTCTCGTACTGGGGAATCCCGAGATATCCGCCTGCCAAAACAGCCCTAATTATTGGCAGTAGTGGTGTCGGCCCATATTCCCCCAACCGTTGCCATACCCACACGTCTTTCCAAGTACTGTACCTGATTGGTCAGCGGCACGTGTCCCATTCCAGGGCGGTTAGTGTTCCAGCTCACTGCCTAGGATACTGTTCCCCTGTCCGCATTAAATGTGAGGATCCCATCAAATCCCGCTTTTTCCTTGATTTTCGTTTTTCAAATTGATCCGTCTTCCTTTTGTCCCCCCAAATACCTTTTCTCCTTCATTCTTTATTTCTATTTCTCAAAAACCCTCTAATGGCTTCCTCTCTTTTTTCCTTGCAATATTTTGGCGATTTCTGCTCCTCCAGTAATCCTCTTTTAATCTCTCAAGCAATTATTACCAGGTACCCTTTCTTTCTTCACGCATTCTTTAATTATGTCAATTTCTTCTTCCCGAACCAGCTCCGTCAGGGAGAGTTCATCAGGGGCAACTCCGGTGAACTCCACCTCCACCGTGAACCTTTCCTCCGCCGATTCTTACGCGACGGCTCTGGGGAGGGGGCCACCGGCGATCCTACCCCCTCCTCCTCCTGACAACTAATCCTCCATAGTTAGCAATAGGACCCTCAAAGAAATCCACGCAAAATTCCCTATCTCTGACATGTTCTCATTCACTAACCCGACACCCGGCGAGGGGGCGTCATCGCCTCCCGCCGGTCATCTGACTTTTTACGTAGACCAATTCTACGCGGGGTTAAGCCTGCCTGTCCATCCCTTCATCCAAGCTATTTCTAGGCTGTACCATATCCCAGTACAACAATTCCTACCCAACGCCTTTCGCGTTATGGCCGGATTTCATCTGGCCGCACAATATTCCCGAATTACCCCTACAGCTCAGCTTTTCTTCTCTTTATTCCAAGCAAAGAGCTCCTCCGATTTTTTCTACTTATCTGGACGATCAGACGTCCATTTTTTATCAGGTCTTCCTACCTCTCATAAGGCCTGAAAAAGAAGTTCTTCTTTGTCCAGTGCTCGGGGGATTGGGGCTTCCCTACCGAACCTATCAGCTTTTTGCATCCTCAAATACGCTTATCTCGAGGGGATATGTCGTCAGATCTGAAGGAAAAAATCGCCCTCTTAAACCAGAACCCCTTAGACTTATCCAAGACGCTTACCATCAAGCTCTTGAACTTCTTCAATTCTCAACAAGGACACGGTCCTTTGCCACCCAAGATTGGTATTTTATTTTATTATTATTATTATTATTTTTTTTTTTTTTTACAGTTCCGATTTTCCATTTCAGAGAAAATGATGCTAGCGAAGATAGAAGCCAAGGCTCGCAAGGCGGCAGCTGGGAGCCAGAAGAGCCCTCTAGGGGAGCTTGCCAGAGCTGCTCAAGCCCCGGAAGAGGTCCGGCTTGCCACGCCACTCCAGAGTCAACCCCAGGCGCCAATTAAGACTCCTGAGCCCGCCATGAAAGACTCAGAACCGAGGAGGAGCCCCGGGCGGGAACCAGCAGGTCAGCCTTTGACAAATCCAGAGGAAGAGAAACAGCTGAAGCGGAAAAAACGAAGCCGTACGGACCTCACATCCTCTTCCCAGAATCCTCCTCAGACTTCTCTTCCCTTCGCTCCTCAAATCATGCCTCCGGCTATTTCTCAAGTACCCCCCTACCCGAATCAGACCTTTTTTAATAGGTCGGTCTTGAACTGCCCCGGAGAAGTGGCGAGGCAATTCATGATGGGGTTAGCTCCTACACACGACCGTAACATCGTGGATAATATGTCGGACCCGGAGCTAGTTGAGTTCTAATGCAAGGCAGAGGCTCAGGTATAACCTTTCCCACTTCTTCCATCCTTAATTTTTTCCAGTTTTCCCTCTTACCTTTTCCTTGCATCAGTCCGTGGTAGGACGAGCATCTCTGTTGGTCCGAGCTAGAGGCTCCTTGCTGTACGCCGATCTCAAGGGGGAAATCGAGATGTTGAGGAAGCGAGAATCAGAGCTGATGGCCAAGGTCCGAGAGGGTCAGGAAGCTCAGGTCAAACTGAAGGGCTCAGAGATGGAAATAGATTTGCTGAAGGCTGAGCTTTTCAAGGTCAAGGAGTCGGAGGAGAAGCAACGAGAGTTTATTCTTCTTCGTGAGCAGGAGTTGGATGAGAAGTTGAAGCAATCCAGGGCTGACGGAGTGGATCAGGGCCGTCTTGAAGGACGCTCCGAGGGGAGATTAGAGTTTCTCAACTCAAAGGAAGGGTCACGCCTAATACAGCTGACCAGAGAGATCACTCGCCGCGCTTTCCTGGGCTCTGAAGAGCTGTATGATCTTCTTCTTTCTGAGGCAGAGATCTACTATGGATTGGGCCTTGATGCCCACGCTAAATGGGTAGCCGAGCACCCTTCTACTCCTTATGATCGATCCGCCCAGATCGAAGGCGCTAGCGAGCCCACCTCTTTCTCCCATGTTCCGGAAGATGACCGCATCTACTTGCTAGATCCAGCGGCCTTTGCTGACTACATCCGCCAATCCTTCTGCTCTTCTTCATCA
>BMAC01000196.1:245354-259678 GCA_014905375.1 Phtheirospermum japonicum
TATATATATATATATATATATATATATATATATAAGAAATCTGAAAAATATAATATAAAAATAAAATGTATAATCTATTAATAAATCTAAATATTTAGTTTATAAACCTGCAAAACTGGGAAAAGTAAAATCAAAATATAAATTTGTCAAATGATATAAAATAAATTTGTTTTTCATATAAATAAAATATTAGAACTTTAATTAAATTACAAATATTTATTTATAAATACAAAAAATGGAAAGAAAACCCAAAATTTGCTAATATTATAAACTTAACATGAATTCATAACTATAAAAGATTTACCATTAAAGTACAGAAAATTATTAACTTAGTATAATATAAAAAAATCACAATTACAAGAAATATAAATAATAATAAAAAATATGAATAAAAAATAAAAAATTTATAATTTGATTTTAAAAATCATTTAATAAGTTTGTTAAAAAAAAAGATCTTATAAGTACAACCAAAAACTTGATGCAACGAAAACTATATATATATATAAAATTAATCGGTAACAAGAACTTGTCTTTTCTTTCATAATTTTGTGGAGAGTTGAAGGAAATGAAGTATTTAGGGGTGTAGGGTTTAAGGGTAATATTGATATTTTTGTGATAATATTTTTTAGTGGGGTGCGTATATCCGCGCCGTTTGATTTAAATTTGCTTATATTGACCAATAATTGTGACTTGAGTATTTTAAATTATTATATTATATTAATAAATTAATAATATTACACTTATATTGAATGAATTACACTATCCATTTCAATTTACTCCGTGCATCGCACGGGTTAAGTACTAGTTAATGATAATTTGGAAATGGGAATCATGGTTGTTTGTTTCTTGCCAGATTGATATTCGAAACAGGGTGTTTATTATGTGATATGGGAAAAATGTAAGGCGCAACTAAATCAAAAAAAATTTCCTCTTATAATAGTAACAATAATAATAATAGTAATATTTAGTATTATTATTATCATTATTATTATTATTGTTATTATTATTATTACTACTTTTGGAACTCCAAAAATGAATCAATTTCATGTGCCTACGTCACTAAGCACAACATATTTGAAACTCTGATTTTGGGGAGAAAAAGACAATGGAAAAAACAGTAGATTTTTGTTTCCTCTTTTAATTGTCCAAAGAACACTTGGCAGATACATGTCGATAGAAACATGCAAGTAAATTCATATGAACTATTCTTGACACGATGTATATGTATTTGGGTTCAATGGATTGGAGTTTCTAAATTACGGACCCATTTAATTTTGGCCTAAAAATAATCCTAAATTAAGTACAAGGGCTTGTTTGGATGCTAACACTAGACCCAAACAAACTTGAATGAAGAAAGCGCATAACATCTCTTATCCATAACATCTCGATTATAACCCACAAGACAAAATGACAGTAAATAATAATAAAGCTTGAGTAAGAGAAAAATATAATATTGTTATGAGCATATTTTTACTTATAAGACCTATAGAGAAATTTTGCCAAACATACATGTCTTAATTTTATGTCTAAAAGAATGACTTAATAACAAAAACACGTAAAATTCACAACTGCAGTGGGATGTTGGTTCTTATGAGATGACATTTGGAACTGACATTCGATCAATAAAGTCAATGAGTTGACAGTCCTTAACTCGGTTAATGACATTGGGAACACCCACTAACAAAGTACCAAGAGCCTTCAACGCTAAACTTGAGAGAGATGTAAATCATATTACACTGAGTGTCAACCTTTCTTACCCACACCATTCTAAATTTGTGAGCAGTGTTAAACCTGGTGTTGGAGCAGGAGTTCTCTGGCACCATTTTGTTTATGGGTGCAGTTGTCTTCTTTGACTTGAGTTTTTTTTTTACAGAAGGGCCTGATGTGTCTAGGTTCTGAACAATGATAACACACACAGGTACGTTTACGATGTTTGGGATTCTTGACAGAAACAGATCCCTCGTAAGACTTGTCACCTTCTCGGACAAAGACAAGAGCCTCAAATCCTATCCCTTGTTTGATCATGGACCCAATGGATAGAGTCTCGTCAAGTTTGGTTGTGCCTGTGATAAGTTTCTTTAGGGTTAGTAAGGCAGTTAAGAGTTCTGACCTTGCTCTATTTAGTTCTTCTTCATGTTTGGTTAGAAAAGATTCTAGACGTAAGTTAATAGTTTGTTGTTCTTTATCCGTTGCGTGCCAAACTCTCATTTTCCCTAGAGAAAGTCTTAAACTTTTGAACCAATTTGCACCATTCTTCATGAAGTTCTTCATAGGTAGCTCCGAAGTCTTCATTATCATCAGTACCTTTAATGGTGAATGAGTTAGGACACCGGATTTTATTCACAATGTCAATGTCATCCCAGACAACACAAGCATTCATGGCGGCAACTTCTTCAGTTTCTTTTGGTTCTTCCTCATCTTCTTCATCACGCATGGCAATTATATTTCTCTTTCGCTTGATGTTGGCACATTCATGACACTGAACACTGTTTAGGTCCTCGGTACTATTCTGATTTTGGTGTTCAGACTTTACACTTGTGGGTGTCACATCCCTTCTTTGGAACTTGTTTGTGGACTAACCCATTGGCTTTGGAGTGGAAGGTTCTATGGAGGGTTTGATATGTCGATTGAAAGTCTTCCTCAAGTTATTATTCTTCTTCTTCAGAAAGGCACTGAACTTTCTTGTGATTAGTGCAATTCCATCCTCATCCAACTCAATAATCTCAGCTTCATGCGCCAGGGCTACTAGATTAAATTCTTCATCTTCAAAGGACGGAGTAGAGAGAGCAATACTTCTACCTTTCGGTTCCTTGATATTGAGTTTTATCTCATACATTTTTAGAGGTCCGACGAGTTCGTCAAAACTCATGGTGGAAGTGTTCTTGGCTTCTTCAATGGCCGTTATCTTCATGTTGAACTTTTCAGTCATAGAGCATGATCCGAACTTTTGTGTTCCTTTCAAAATTAAATTCTAGTTAAGCAAATGCACATCTACGTTTGAAAGGTTTTAGTTCGCCCGCATGAGAACGGGGAAACAGTAGACTTGACAAGTTAACTCGAGTCGAACTCTCGAGGAAGGCTAATCGAAAGTTATTTAAGCGTTTGTTTTTACAAATGAGAAAATAAAGGAAAAAAGAATAATCTAAACACGCGGACAATGGGGTTTTTTGTTTTATCATTCAAAAGGTAACCATCATTAGAACTAATCTTGCTAGAGGGCGCCAATCTCTTCTCAAGCAATTAACTACGTTTATCAAACTAAGCAGTGAATCAACTACTCTTGCTAGGTGGTCGTCAATCTCCTCTCAAGCACTTAACTACGAGATTTAAACTAAGAATTATTACTCAAGCATTTCGTCGAACACATAGCAAGCATTAACTAAATTACTTCTAAAACTAGCAATTGTAACCAAGAACATTACCAACTAGATTAACCAATGCGGGCGTCAATCGCACGATTAAGAGATATTGAAATAACCATTAACTATCGAAACCAAAAGCGTTCAAACATTCAACCATACAACTAAAGTAAAGTTTAGAGAGTACGAAATTGGAATGTTTGCAAGATCATTATCCATCTATTCCGGAGGGATTATCGTCTATGAGTCGAGCCTTGGAAGCTGTCACGGGCTCTCGAGATGTTGCGACCGCCGTGATAACTACCGAATCTACGATTCAAGAACACACTTGGGTTGTCATCCCTACGAGGTTCGAGAATGTCTTCTAGACCAGTCTGTCACGAACCGGACGAGGGATCCTTCGTCTATGGATGGATGAATGAATGTGGCTGAGTTCTTGGCCTTATGTAGCCTTCAAATCCCCCCTTTTATTCCTCTGATATTTATGGGGTTTAATGACTTTAAAAACCATTTCGTAACTGAAGATTCTTCAAATTTCGAGTCTGTAACGCTTGACACTAGGTAACCCAGTGTGGACGACTTACCCAGTGTCGTTCGGTCGGAGTCAGATCCATCCGACCGGATATGAGTCCAGAAGGTTTTGTCCGACCGGTCATGCGGTCAATCCGACCGGATGTGCTGACACTGGGTAACCCAGTGTGGACAATATACCCAGTGTCAGAGGTAATATGTCAAATAGGGGCCCAGTTTCTTTGAAACTCCACTCGTGGACCCACACTCGTCCATCTTATGATCAAAACACTTCAAATTCCCTGAAATAAATATAAAACACGGTAAAATAAGCCGGAGATACATAAATATGAAAATATGCTCAATCTATCCAACTTATACCAAAATTAACAACAAATCTAACTAAAACACTAGCCAAATATATACTAAAGTCATGACAAATACGTGCGAATCAACCACCCCATGCTTTATTGGTTTGTTCGTCCTCGAACAAACGAAAGAATCAAAACCATGTAAGCATGAAAGTAGCTAGATCAAAGAGTCATGTTGTGCATACAATATAGTTTTGCAAGTATAAACACTTGTGTCGAAAACTCTTAAGCTAAACTCGTGTTACCTTTTCACCTTGAGATCAAAAGAATGCGTCCTCACAAAAGGTGGATATATTATGTTGCACTCATTTGCTCGTGTTTTTCAAAAAGGTCAGTGTATACGCTCGGAAACATTAAAATAAAATAGGATCAACACTTAGTAATGTCAAGTGATGGCTCTAGTACCAATTGAATTTTTTAAAGGTTTCAGATACTTGCATAAATTTAAACGGAGCACAGATGTTAGTTACGGTGTTGGAACATCCATACTAACACCTATGTTTATCTGGGAATTACTATAGAAGAACACTTGTAAATAGTTTTTTTCTATGAGTAAAATAAACTCATAGAACATGACCTCAGTCTAGAAATGATATTACTAGAAATAATGAATTTTTTTTTACAAATTATAAAGTAATTGCATCTATTAATATATGAAAAGGTCCTGAATGAGCTAATTATTTTGAACAATTTTTGGATCACTCGTAAAATCTTCAAGCTTAATCTAACATAATCTTGAAGAGTTATCAAACAATGGGCGATGTCTTTCATATGCTTTTGTGATTTTGTGAACTTTTTGTTTCTCTCACTCTCTAATTGTCGTCCTTCATCAAAAGCCAAGCGAGATATATATATCCAACTTCATTGAAAGAGTCCTAGTTTCACAAAATAAAGCTTAGATAAACATCTTGAGATATATATATCCAACTTCATTGAAAGAATTACTAAGATAAATGACTCTAATTATTTACTGGATTAATTTACTAAATATTCTAACAAACTTAAGTATCCAGAAGGGCAAATAACACTTTTTAAACAAAACAATCGATAGGAAGAATAAAACTTATTAAACAAAAGAGATTCCTATCACAGTCGATAAAATATAAAATATGTTCTACAGGATTATCGAATATTAATGGAGAAAATTGAGCAAAGTGGTACCAGAAAATATCAATGATAATTAAAGAAAGTAATGACTCAATAAATCTCATATCGATAAAAGAATATATCATATGGAGGAATCATATGGGATCATATTGATATGACTATAAAATGCTCCTGAAAAAGCATACGTCAATGGCATTATAGTCTTGAAGTACTAAATATTTATATTATGCATAATGGGTAAATAATATTATTATTACTCCATAAAAAGTATAATACAGTCGACATGAAAAACATTAAAAGTAGCCTAGTTGTGGTAACACTCGACTATGAAAATATATATTGAGCCCATGAAGAGGGGTGCATCTCAAAAGTATATAACTCCGTAATATGAGGGTTCATAATGAGAGATCTAAAGGATACAAACTTCTTTTCTTAACACAGATGGTCTGTGAGTGGCAAGACTTGACTTCCACAAAGTCTTGAGCAAGAGTATATACTTCAAACTTTATGAGTAACTCAACAATTGTGTCAGTAGATATAAGTATTTCTCTCGCTGACTGGGAGATAAACTCATGTTCTACACCTTGATCTAGAAAGTTGAGCAACCCATCAAAGTAATTGTTGAGATTCAACAAACCTATAGGTTTAGTATGAAAGTTCCACTCTGCCCATGAGGTAATATTGAATATTTTATTCAATGTGTCATAACCGCCTCGATGAACGATAAAGGCATCACTATTGTTCATAATATACATAATACACTCATGAATATACTGTGCTTGAAGCTTCAATTTAGCTAAACTTGTAACAACAGTATTAGTTGTAACTTTATGACAAGGTATGCTACGCACCTTTATTCCCCAATATTGCACAACTGCCAGAAGTTTGTCAAAAAGTCTTTTGTTCATCCCTCTATAAAGTATATTGATATTTTTGCTTCCCGAACTCTTTTACAAGTTTACTTGCCATATCAATATAATTAATTTGACCCATCAGTTTTGATCCACCAAGAACGCATATGGTCTTGAATGGAAGAGGAAAATCTTGACCTCCTTGAGAGGATTTAGAAACTTCCATCACTCTTTTTCTAAAATAGATTTTTAAAATGTTTAGGGGAGATGAATTTTTGAGAAATTTGGATCTCACTTTTAATGACAAGTTATCTCATGACAATAAGTGATTTCATTTTTTTTAATAGTGTGAAAGGGTAAGTCAGATATAATATTATCTTTTGATAAAATAATCCTACTCTGTCGGCAACTGGAAAACTTTAATATAAATATAATAATAATAATAATAATAATAATAATAATAATAATAATAATAATAATAATTGCAGTACAGATAATAAATATATTGTGTTGCATTATGCAATTTTTGATAACCAGATTTACAAATGGGGCGAAATAAGTTTTTCGAAACTATAATATTCTCGTTCATCCCTAAACTGAGCATACAAAGCCATAAGCTCACGGTGTACAACCATTGGGATGTATCTCAAGAATCTGTTGGATATCATGATTCAAAGACTCCTTACTCAGTCCATCTTCAATCTTATTTTATCTTCTCGATTTTGAACATGAACCTTACAGATTTACATCATGGGTCACAAGTACATCGAGTAGATTTATAACAACCACATAATCTCTTAACTCTTCATTTCTTTGCAAAAATACTTCTACCCATACTTATCATGTATTAAGTCGAACTTGTGCTTCGATCAGCCGTCGAATATCTTCTGAAATGCCCTTACTCATCATCACTCTCAGTCTTTCAGTTAGATTTTTATAAATTCTTTTTATAATATTCACATGAAGAGATGGATAGTATTTATGGAGATTTAGAAATGCTAAATCCATTAAGAAACTTAGATATTTGTTATGATGAATTTTGTGATTATCGTGATAATTTATTTATTGAATTGTGTGAAACGTATGAGATAGGACGCCGCATTATGAATAGTGACATGAACTGTATGAACCACGTGTTTGAACGGTATGTATGAACAGTGGTGTGTAATAATGACATCGGATAGATGATGTGACATGTCAAAATGATATGTCAGTGATAAAATAAATGTATCATGAAATACAACAAATTGTTGTAATTAATATAAATATTTACTAAACCAAAAGTTCAATAATATAATTTTGCATAACTGAACTTATTATCTAGATTTAAAAATGTATATTGAAAATTGATATTTCAAATTGAAGAATCATAATTGTTTGTAATAGGTTTCGTTGGTATTATGAATCCTAATATTTAAAATCTTGAATATTTAGAATTTTGTGAATAGTAAGAATTCTTATTTGTTATAGGATTCAAAATCATTTACTTTTTACACTAGATGTCAAATCATGTCCGGAGAGTGGATGTATGTATTTTTATATTGTATTTGATATCAAATCATGTGTAGAAAGTAGATTGTGTATTATTATATTATATTTAGTAATATTGAAAATTCTAGATTTAATGATTATAAGATAAAAAAGAGATGAGTGTGGGGTTAGGTGTAAGAAACTTTTGGTTATGGATTGAGAATTTGAGTCGTAGAATAAATGGGGATTGGTATTCAAAATCCAAATATAAATCTTGGAAGCCTAGACCAAACATGGCCTAATAAATTCTGAAAGAATATGATTGAGATATATATGGTCCTACTCTTCCCTCCATATGTGCCATTAGTTATTATGGATGCACTACATAGTCACATATGTATAATGACTCGTAACTAGAAGTTTATGAGTTGAGTTGCTCATAGTATGAGCACAATTTTTAAATCAAATGATAAATTAGTAATATATATTCCATAACTTGAATAGATCAATTAATGATCTGTATGCGCATACGTGCGGGATATCAATCGGATATTTATCTCAATAACTTGAATAAATCAATTAATGATCCGTATAAACTTACGTGCGGGATATCAATTGGAGAATTATTCAAAATCCTCCAATTAATTTCCAATATCAAGAACAATATGCAAAATTTTATGGACTCCCTCATTCAATACTGAGAATATTGATGTCGTACTAGATATATAAGTTTAGTTTTTAGAATCTTATTGGCATGAGGGGGTGTATAAATAGTTGATAGTAAATTATAAAGATATACTATCATAATCGAATTATAAACTTGAAGTTCACAGATACAGAAATATTATTGATGGTATTATACCAATTAAAGATTTCTCAACACATTAACAACGCCAGAAGCGTTATTATAATTCAAATAATATTTTTTTCAAATATATGTATCGAAAGAATGATAAATGAGGCATATACTCCTGAAGAGTACATTGACATAACTATAATATAATTCTAAAAGAGAATTGATAATTGATTTGTACTTTTTTGTACACTTTTTTGTGACCTTTTTGTGTCGCATTCGCGTGTGTTTTGCTTGCATTTACGGGTTTTAGGAGTCGTTTTGTCCTATTTGCTAGTTTTAGGTTTTTATTGCCTTTGTGCGGTTTTTAGTCGTTTTTCGTACATTTTTACTCGTTTTTGTATTTATGGCCGTAGGATGACCAAAGCGGTCCCGTGCACGCTCGGAGCATCCCACTCGACCCGGATTGGAACGGGCAAAGCAAGGGAGCACAGTGCGAACGAGGAGCGACAACCGGAGGACGACAGGAGCAGAAACGAGAAAATCGATCTGGAGCAGCCGAGCCAGTCGACTGGCTCGCAGTCGATCGACTGACTCAGCCAGGATCGACTGGACCTTCGACTAGATTCCAGTGAGGTTGGCCGATTTTGAAAGCAGTCGATCGACTGGACCTTAGTCGATCGACTGCCCCTCAGTCGATCGACTGAGACGCAGTCCAGCTTCGTAATTTTATCCCATTTTGACGATTTTGCCCATGCATTTTTGTAGAAATAAGCCCAGCTCTCCTACCTTATCCATAACCCCTTCCTTGGTTGAATTTGGGGCTTTTGCTCCATTTCTCCCAAGATTTTCTTTGCTTTTGTAAACCCTAGTTTATAAATCCTTAGTCTAGGTTAGTGTGGTTAGCTTAGAAGTTAATCTAGTTTAGTTTAGTTAGTTAGTTTCTAATTAGCTTAGCTAGTTAGTTGTTTTTGAAGCAATTGTTGGAGAGGGTGACACCTCCTTCACTTGTGGAGCTTGTAGTTGAAGATTTGAAGCTTGAGTTTAATGCAATTGGTAATTTCCTTTCCTTTAATTTTCCTTGTGTTGTTATTGATGTTGTGTTGGTTTTTAGATTTAGTTTATGTTATTGTTCTTGCACTTCAATTTCTCTAGTGTAGGTTTAATTGCTTTGTATTGTTTTTCATCTTCTTGTTTAGCAAAAACTCCATTGTTGCATCTTCAACCTTTTTACCCCATTTGTCCAAGCAAACCTTGGGTTTTCAAAAGACATATGGGACTTTCTTCTTTGGTAAACTTGACTTTCCTCCAATTTAATGCTTTTGACCACTTTCAATTTCAAATGCTTTTGAATTTTCCTCCATGAATCATCTTTTAATTGTGAGCTTAATGATGCAATTAGTTTAGTAGATACGGGTTTAGGGTTTTGGTTCGTTTAGAACCATTAATCGGAGTTTGTCGAGAATTGGGATTGACGACCTCAATACTTGATTGACATTCGGGATTGACAACCCCGAATTGTGAATTAAGTGCTCGGCAAAAACCGATTAATCGTGGAGACGAACCGAATACCCTAAACCCTCGTTCTCTTTATTTTAATTAAAGTCTCCTTTTAAATTCAAGCTTTAGCATAAAATTCAAACCAAACCAATGACTTAATGCTTTCCTAGTGTAGATTAGTGTAATTTAGCTTAACAAGAGAATAACTAAAACCACCAACCGCCGATTATATCTATCCTCGAGAGACACGACTCGGGAAAGCTTACCGCTCTACAATCGACTCCGTACTATTGCGGAGAAGATCTCTTAGAGTGCTAAGAATTCTTCGATCAATAATGAGATATATTGATAAGTTACGTCGCTGTGGGAAGGAAATGAATGAAATTGAAAAGTGTCGACACATTATGAAAGAATAGCTAGTGCTACAAACGATTACTGATAATGACGTATTGAAATCCGTCAAAAAATCTCGACTTCTAAGGTAAATGATCTTTTAGTGAAAGTACGTAGGCTTGGTGAAAATAAGATTGGAACTCCTGAAAAGATTCCAAATATATTATTAGTGCATGAAACAACTAAAAAAAAGGGATATTGTTATGAAGAAATATTCATACGATGTACTCCTTTCCTGTATTGTGGTATTTATCCCAAAAGAGATTTTACCCAAACAAGGTTTATAATGAGGCGGCCTAAATCACAACTATTATACAATCTCTTGAAGAGATCTTTGGCATGTATTTTGATATGATCAAAATATAAGTCTGGTACCATTGATATCTAAACTCTGAAGAACTAATCTACCCGATACTCGTACGAACCCCGAAGAATATGGAAATGCCTAAAGCATACTTGCATAAAATAAGTGTTACACTCTTTTTCCCTAAACTAAGGTTTTGTCCCATTAGGTTTTCCTAGCGAGGTTTTTAACGAGATAACATTGAAAGCATATTAACATGAATAATGTACTTTTCTTCCTTCATTAGGAGTATTTTCCACTGGTTTTTTCCTAATAAGGTATTGACAAGGCATATGGTGAGGCATGCATAAGAAATCAATACAATTCCTCAGGATTTGAAATCGACATATTTATGGTATGATGAGTACTACATGAGAAGTTAACACAATTTTCCGAGATGTGAAAATGGTATAGTCATGGTGTGATAAGGAATCAATACAAAAGTTTAGAATCGGCATACTCATATGATGACGAGGTCTACAAGAGAAATCATATGCAAATTCCTCAGGATTTGAAGTCAAATGGAGTAACTGTACTGTTTTTCCTACAATCAAATTTTTTCCACAAGATTTATTGGCAAGACAGCACATGAATGCACCTAAAAGAATGATCATTACAAGAAAGAGAGCATTGTTACACACGGGTCCTCTCAAAAGAATGTTAAGGTTGATAGGGAGCAACTTTTTGCTTCCACATTATTGAAATTTTATCCCATTGAGTTTTTAGTTGCAACATTATAATGCAACAAAATATGATCCGGATAAGCTTTGTTTATAGTTTTGAAATTTTCTCTTACTGGTTTTTTCTTCAAACTAGTTCATGAGACATTCATCCAGATAGTCATTCAAGAGGGAATGTTATGAACCTACCGAGTCACGCGAGGAGTATTAAATTATGAGTGAATGATTATTTTATCACTGATAAAATTATATAATTACGATTATACCATTAAAAGTTTACGTATAAATAGGGTTTTAGTTATTAATGAAAATGCACTTAAAAAATTGGTTCCCTCTGTATACTCTACCTGTTTTTATTCATAATTTATAACAATAACATCGATATTACATGATATCTTATATAATATAATATATTATATTTTATAATACATAATAATATATTATACATTAAATATATATATCACCCCTATATATTAATACAAAATCCTCCTAACCTATGTCTACTTCGCATGCTTCGCTAGGGAAATAAAAAAATTTGGTACTTCGTTTGCTTATGTGTCATTCGAGCCTAATATTTACCTAGTTTAATACTTTTCTTTTTATTGTATCTTACCTGATTTGATTCTTTTATTATATTTTTCCTTATTCAATATTTTCTTTAATTCTCCTAATATAAAAACATAAATAAGTCATATATAATCAGTTGATAAGATCTAAATTAGTTATTTTAATTAAGTGACAGTCTACATATTAAACAATATTAATTACAAAAAGAAATATTATGAAAATAATTAACTAAGTTTTACTGATAATAGAATTTAAAATAATTTTATTTTTGGAGTTTCAAATATTCTATGTAGGTAATATATGAGTTATTTACAATAATCTAAGTATGTAACTAAATATTAGTAATGTATTCAATCTAAACATAAATATTTTAAATTATAACTAATAATTAATAAACATTATTAGACACCATTACAATGCGAAACGGGTTGAGGGTATGACATCTTTTAAATATCTCAAATTATGTAACTAATACTTATTAACGAATTTATTCTAAATATTAATATATAAAATAATTTGATAATAATAATTAGTAAAATAGATATTACACGGGTTTAGAATGTGACACATTTTGAATTTTTGTAAGTATGTAACTAAGATCATTAATGAATTTAATTAAAATATTAAATATAAGATTATTTAATATTTATAATAATTAATAAATAGAATAAACATCTATAAGGCACGGGTGAGAATACATTTTTTTAACTTTTTTATTTTAAATTTAAAAATTTATAATTATCACAAATATTTTTTTTATATTTATCTTTTGATAAATCTCGTGTAATACACGGGTGTTAAACAAGTATATATTAGTTCAAAATCCCCATAATATATGTGTCTGCTTCGTATGCTTCGTTTGGATAATTAGAAAAAAATTGTGATTCGGTTGCTTATGTGTCATCCGAGCCTAATATATACCCAATTTAATATTTTTCTTTTATTGTATCTTGCCTAATTAATATTCTTTTTATTATATTTAGCCTAATTTAATAGTTTTCTTTTATTATATTTGTCTAATTCAATAACTTTCTTTTATACTCCTAATATTAAAATATAAATAAGTCATATATAATTAGTAAAAAAATCTAAATTAATTAATTTGATTAAAAAAAAATTACATATGAAATAATTTTAATTAAAAAAAATTTATTTATGAGAATAATTAAATAAATTATATTTATAATAAAATTTGAAATAATTTATTTTTGAAATTTTAAATATTTTGTATAGGTAAATTATGATATAATTGTTATAAATTGAGTGTGTAACTAAATAAATATTAGTAATGAATTCAATATAAATATAAAAAAAATAAATAAACTATATAATAATAATAATAATAATAATAATAATAATAATAATAATAATTAATATTATTTAGACAATGGCACAATCCGAGAAGATTGATAGTATGACACCTTTTAAAATTTTCAAAGTATGTAGTAATAATTATTAACAAAATTAATCATAACATAAAAATATAAAATAATTTAATAATAATTAATTAATATATATTAGATATGGGTTGAAAATGTGACATCTTTTGAATTTTTATAAATATGTAAATATAATTATTAARGAATTTAATCTAAATATTAAAATATAATATTAATTAATAAATTTAATAGGGTACAGGTTGAAAATACATCCTTTCAATTTTTTATTTTAAATCTAAAACTTTGTTATCTTCACAAATATTTTTTATATTTTATTTTTTATAAATCCCGTGTAATACACGGGTGTTAAACTAATATATATATATATATATATATATATATATATATATATATATATATATATATATTAAAATCATAATCGGTTGGCGGTAGGATAATCAGGTAGGTAATGGGTAATAATATTTGTGTGAACTTCTATGGTGCCGTAAGAGCACCATTTTTCACTTAATCACAACTATAGCCGGCAATTTTTAAGCCCAGCCTGACCCGATTTCAGCCGGGCTTGGGCCTCGGAATACTAGGCCCAAAAAAATCAGGCCATTTTTGGCCTGGCCCAAAAGACCCGCTTGGACGGACTGGCCGGGCCCGACTTGGCCCGCCAAACTAAACTACATTTGTCGGGCTTGGGCCGCTGAAATCACGACCCGCTGAAATTTCGGTCCGGTTCGATTTTTGGTGTTGGCCCAGCCCAGCCCATTGTCAGCTCTAATCACAACTATTGGATCGAAAGATGGATGTAATACCCTATCCAAAACATCGGGTACTTGTCATTACCCGACCCGACCCGCCGGGTAAAACTGACACCTAGCTTACTGGACGAAATTGGAGAGAAATGAAGCAGAGAAAATCCTTTTCGCCTTTGTCGAATAATTGACTGCAACTCTCTTCGGTCACACCTCTCGAGATATCCAATCAATCAC
>BMAC01000196.1:259703-320097 GCA_014905375.1 Phtheirospermum japonicum
ATATAAAAAAATAAATAAATATATATAAATATAATATATATATATAATAATAATAATAATAATAATAATTAATATTTATTAGACAATGGCACAATCCGAGAAGATTGATAGTATGACACCTTTTGAAAATTTTCAAAGTATGTAATTATAATTATTAACAAAATTAATCATAACATAAAAATATAAAATGATTTAATAATAATTAATTAATATATATTAGATACGGGTTGAAAATGTGACATCTTGTTTTGAATTTATAAGTATGTAAATATAATTATTAACGAATTTAATCTAAAAATTAAAATATAATATTAACTAATAATTATAAAAATAATAAATTGAACATGACACAGGTTCAGAACACATCCTTTCAGTTTTTTATTTTAAATTTAAAACATTGTAATTTTCACAAATATTTTTTATATTTTATTTTTTATAAATCCCGTGTAATACACGGGTGTTAAACTAATATATATATATATATATATATATATATATATATATATATATATATATATATATATATATATATATTAAAATCATAATCGGTTGGCGGTAGGATAATCAGGTAGGTAATGGGTAATAATATTTGTGTGAACTTCTATGGTGCCGTAAGAGCACCATTTTTCACTTAATCACAACTATAGCCGGCAATTTTAAGCCCAGCCTGACCCGATTTCAGCCGGGCTTGGGCCTCGGAATACTAGGCCCAAAAAAATCAGGCCATTTTTGGCCTGGCCCAAAAGACCCGCTTGGACGGACTGGCCGGGCCCGACTTGGCCCGCCAAACTAAACTACATTTGTCGGGCTTGGGCCGCTGAAATCACGACCCGCTGAAATTTCGGTCCGGTTCGATTTTTGGTGTTGGCCCAGCCCAGCCCATTGTCAGCTCTAATCACAACTATTGGATCGAAAGATGGATGTAATACCCTATCCAAAACATCGGGTACTTGTCATTACCCGACCCGACCCGCCGGGTAAAACTGACACCTAGCTTACTGGACGAAATTGGAGAGAAATGAAGCAGAGAAAATCCTTTTCGCCTTTGTCGAATAATTGACTGCAACTCTCTTCGGTCACACCTCTCGAGATATCCAATCAATCACCACAAAATTCAAATCTCAGCCGCCGCCGCCGCCGCCGCGACATGCCAGTCTTCAAAACCCCCTTCAACGGCTACTCCGTAAAATTCAGCCCATTCTACGAGAACCAGGTCGCCGTCGCCACCGCGCAGAACTTCGGCATACTCGGCAACGGCCGCGTCCACGTCCTCCAGCTCGGACCGACCATCACCGAACGCGCCTCCTTCGACACCGCTGATGGCGTCTACGATCTCTGCTGGTCGGAATCCCACGACTCGCTCATCGTCGCCGCCGTCGCCGACGGCTCTCTCAAGATCTACGACACATCCCTCCCGCCGGCCGCCAACCCCATCCGATCTCTCCACGAGCACGCGCGTGAGTGCCACGGCGTCGACTTCAACACCGTCCGCAAGGACTCGTTCCTGAGCGCATCCTGGGATGATACGGTGAAATTGTGGACCGTTGATCGGCCGGCGAGCGTGAGGACTTTCAAGGAGCACGCTTATTGTGTGTACTCCGCCGCGTGGAACCCTAGGCACGCCGATGTCTTCGCTTCCGCTTCCGGGGATTGTACCGCCCGCATTTGGGATGTACGCGAACCAGGTTTGGCATTCCGAACCTAATCTCACTTCTCATTTATTATTATTAATTAATATAATATTAGTGTTTTTTTAGTTTTTTTTTTCGCTAAGTGCACTATCTGAAGCCGGGGATCTATATATACTATTTGATATGGAGTAATTAAAGTTGTCTAACATCTACACTGATGATTGAGTGCTCAAATTCATGATACTATGATGATGACAAAAAATATTATTTAAGCGATAATTAATTGAGCATTAGCTTTGAAGGTGTTATGATAATTTTGGATTTTGATAGTAAAACTTCTTGGTCAGGGTCTACAATGATTCTACCTGCGCATGAATTTGAAATCCTATCATGCGATTGGAACAAATACGACGATTGCATAATTGCAACCGCATCGGTCGACAAATCGATCAAAGTTTGGGATGTGAGGAACTATAGAATGCCGGTGGCCGTGCTTAACGGGCACGGTTACGCGGTTAGGAAGGTGAAATTCTCTCCTCACCGGGCGAGCCTGATGGCAACTTGTTCGTATGATATGACGGTGTGTTTGTGGGATTATATGGTCGAGGATGCCCTAATCGGAAGGTACGATCACCACACGGAGTTTGCGGTCGGTGTTGATATGAGCGTGCTTGTAGAAGGGCTGTTGGCGAGTACTGGGTGGGACGAGCTTGTTTACGTTTGGCAACATGGAATGGACCCGAGGGCGGCACCTTGACATGTGGCGTTCGGGGGGTTCGACTTTTTTGTTCTTGTTATTTGTTTTGATTGTATAAAGAACGGATTATACAGGGTCTCAGCATCATCATTCTTGTAAGTGATGTTTTCGAAATCAATAATGATGCGGTTGAAAACAAATTTAGAAACTCGGGTGTTGAATAACGATGTGAGACCCTAATGTTGAGATGTATGAAACGCCACTTATACTTGGAACACTTTTTTTTTCTTTCTTTTTTTCCTTTTAATTGTTTATGGATTGTAGTTGGTGAGATGAAATCTTAGTGGCTCCTAAGGAGTTTGGCTCCTCTTTTTTTCTTCAAGGGAAAGGTAGTTTGTAGCAAATCTTGTTGTAAGGAACTATGTGAACTAGAAATCATTGAGTTTCCATTCCTTAAATCTTCAAAAATGTTGACAATGAGGGTGATGATTATATTGTGAATATGATTTGGAGGCTTTGATATTGTTGTGACCCCTTCTCTCGTCTACAATTATATTCGTTAAGTTTTCCTTGCTGAGTACGGGATACTATTCCATGCTACTCCTGGGGAATACCGACTCACTACACAAAGAGTAGCATCTACAACATCGCGAATTGAGCATGCTTTTTGAACCAAAAAGGCAAAATCCATCCAAACGAAAACATAAGATTTTTTTTAAGAATAACCATTTTTTAATTGATTTTATTGAGAGAGCTAATTACAAAACAATACATTGAGTTCAATTTTATTTTATTAATATTATTTATTTAATTTGAAACAAAAACTCAGCCATCTCTTAATTTTGCAAATGCCCCGGAATATTTATTTATATCTCAATTTGTTGGTAGTAGTGGGCGAGGGGGTGGGAATAAAACTTGAGAAAATGAACTCTTATCTAGCACCTTATACCCTGTTAAAGAACAATACTACTTGTGAAATCACATTAACTACAAAGTCTAGTATCTCTGTTACCCACTAAACAATGGGAAATTTAAAAAAAAAAAAAAATCATAATATTACACTTATTTAAAAGTACATTTTTTTTGTCTATATACTCGAGAGTTTTCCCCCTTTTCCTATTGGTGTGTGTTTTTCCTTTTTTTTTCTTTTTTTTTAACCTACTCATAGTTTCTATTCTCTTTTTAAGAACTTGAACCATGGTGTAACACTTTGCAAAACCTGCCCCATATACATTCTCATTATTGATTCATCCTTTTCAAATTCAAAGGACCACATATTTTTGGAATTCAGAAAGAACCATATTTGTCAGCCAACCAAGTATTCGCATTCTTGCAGGCGCAATAGAACCTCCTGACAGCTAGGTCGTTCATCTGGTTCCGCCCAGCAATCTACAAAAAAAAAAAGGAAAAGAAAAAAACATCGAGCAATCTATCAAATCCCTAAACTCCCAAACAGAACAACACCGATCATTATCATGCCTTCAAGACAAATAATACCTGCTATTAGCTTGCCCAGAGGACCTTCCGGAATGTCTAGCCTCTGTCCATCATTGCCCACATTATAAACTACCTGCTTGTTACACACACACCAAACGAGAGAGAGAGAAAACGATATCTTAGGTTTCTTTGGCTTTTTATTATTAAATATTAAGTTTTTTTTCCTTCATATTAAAGGCTTACTTGCACTGATGGGACGCCTTCCCACGGTCTATTGAGTGTACAGAGCTCCCACATTATGACGCCTAGGCTAAAAATATCACATTTCTCTGTGAAGGGCTCGTTGCGAATTAGTTCGGGTGCCATCCATTCTGGTGTTCCGGCCGAAGATGAATCTTTAATGGGCCTGGTTGTCAGTACTCGCGAAAGCCCAAAATCGCATATCTTAACTGTCCAATGCTTGTTCACCAGGCAATTTGCACTTTTCAGATCACGGTGCACAACTTTCATCCGGTGGATGGTCATTAGTCCCCTAAAACTCAGCAGAAAAATAAATAAATAATAAAAAAATAGATCCAGACAAATTCAGTTATACTAAATATACTGTAAAAATAGATCCTTGAATCAAAATTCCAACCAAACACGAAACATTTTTGAGAGCCCTGAAATGGAATGTACGCATGGAAACATATGATTCGGTTTCGTTATCTTGACAGATTTTTATCCTTCCACTGTGCCACAATTTCTAAAATACAACAACAAAAAAAAGGCATCAAAATTTTAAAAATTCAGTAATGCACCTGCATATATCGCAAAGCATTTTGAGTCTTCTCTGCCAGCTAAGCTTCTTTTTTAACCCGCTTCCGTGGATTAGGAAATACAGTGATCCCATCTCCATATATTCAGTAACTAGGGAGAGGCGAGGAGGCGTCGTACAAGCTCCCAGGAATAATATAACTGCACGAAAAAAAAAAGAGTACATATGCTTTGGATAAATACAATTTTTGATAGTAGAGAAAATAAGCACTAGAAAGGAGTGTTTAGTACCATTCGGGTGACGAATGCGGCTGCAGGAAGGAAAAGAAATGATTTAGTAAATGAATGTTGAACTTTCCCCAGAAAAAAAAACACAGAGGATCGACTAATTTTACCTCAAGATGGATATTTCATTGCAAAAATCTTCAATATTCTCAACATTGAGATCTTGTTCAAGAAACAGTTTGATCGCAACTTCTACCCCATTCCAAGTTCCACGAAAAACCTCCCCAAAGAATCCTAATGAAGAAGAAACAATGGTCTTTAGGTAAATAATGAACAATATGTTGAAATCAAAAAATTTAATCAACAGTCTGGTTGGCCTGATATGTATCATCCAAAAGTACAATGATTAAGAACTTAAATTAAAATGATTTTTCCTGAAATTTTTCAAATTCAAGCAACCAAAGAACATTTAAAAGAGTCTTTCTTAAGTAGCTGCGATATTTTTACAAATTGTGAATTCTAAGGGACCATTATTGTCACCCATCATTTTACAAGGACTAAGATTGCAATTTAGCCGTTCGGAAATTGTATAGCAATTTAATGAGAGCAAATTGATAATACAATTACCATAAAAAAGACTAGAATTATAAATTTACAGGTATGTCGGATAATATATGAATGCAAAATTGGTAAGATTATAACAGTTACTTCTCTAGTAGTGGTTAAAATTCCTATTTGCCAGAATTTTCCCCATCTAAAACTGAATCCAAATAAATTAAAGCAAGGAATATCTAAACCATCTTTGTAATGCAAGAAATAAGAAAATGGTTTGAAAATCTATTCCCACCGCAGTAAAAAGTTATGTGCTCCAAAAATAAACAGACGACCCAAGAACAACATACCAATTCCAACACGAGTTCCAATGGTTATCTCAGAAAAATCAATGTTCCATTCTGGGAAGGGTAACAATGGCTTGTTCAGGATCTTCGATGATTCAAGCACTTTATTAAATGTTGATATCATAAGAGAAGAATCATTCCTAAGAGAAGCTCGATGGGCAGGATGTTGAGGAGATGAAGGCAATGAGATTGCCTTGTGAGGATTTATTTGTTTCAACGGAAAATTATACGACAATGGTTTTTGACCATATAATCCATCAGGGCCTTCTGGACTGCGTCTTGACACCTGGAAGAAAATAAAAATAAAATAAAATATATATCTATATATAATACAATAAACCAGATCAACAATAGAGATATTCAGGACGTGTATACAAGATTATGTATTCTTATTCATAGACAAAGCCAAAAAAGAAAAAAGTAGAAGTGGAAATAGATTAGTCGAGAAAACAGACGGCTTGATAAATCAACAGAGCCATGATTAAAGCACTGTTTTATGTTCTGTTTTTGGGAAAACCTTAATTTGTAATCTTTGTATAAAAAGAAAAACCAAAACCTTGGGACTGTTCAAGCAACCCATGAATGATCTAGGTGACTTACAATTGAACAGCTTCTTAATAGACCCACCACTGTAATATTAATGCACAGGGAAGAAAATGGGAAAAAAAATGTCTCATATAAGGAAATTTTCAATGCAAACATTTGATACCAAAAGGAAAAGAAAAATTAAGCTGAAATTAAAAGCAAAATTTAATGCCAGCGTGTGAACAGATTTCATTCAATATGCCATCACCAACTTATTAATTATTGAATTTCACTTCACTGGTGAAAAGACAGGTAGAGAAACGAAGCATACACTTTCTCGAAGATCTGAGCTGTCATCTTTCTCACTTGTCGAACTACTAAGAGTTGAATTCACTTGTTCCTCTGGAAAACGATTTTTCTTGAGAGTTTCACTCATCCTCCGAACAGCCCTGGATTTAAGTTTCAGAACCAGGTTAACATATTTTTCGGCAAAAAATGCATGTTTAGCAAAACTAAAGGTTCAACTACGAGAAATGCTTGGTGTAAGCGATATTTTCAGCAACCCACGCTAAATGAGATTTTTAAGGCAAAAAGCTGGTAGCCCCTTGCTAGGTCATATGAGTCACGTGAATAACCAATTGGACCGGGCCCACATCACGAGGAAAAAAATATATAGGCATCATATAAATACAAATCCTACAAAAAACAATGCATAAAAACAGGCAAAAAGAAAAACAAAGTGTCAGCTTCACTGCATAGATTACATGAACATTTTGGAAACTCTAATGTTTTTTTCTATATTTATAAAAATATATATATTGTCCACGTAGAACACTATAGAAATCTGGCCATTTGAATACTACATACCATGCATTTTTAGTCCAACTAGCCTTTTTCAATCGAACTTTGCAAAAAGGAGAACACGTTGATCATTCCCAATACTATTAGACGCGTAAACTGAAAACTAAATCCTCATGCACATGATGTATGAGATGGGAAAGAGCGACAGAAAGTGAACTACCTTACGGTATCATCCCCAATCTCAGGAATCATGCTAATACATCGCCGTCTTCTCCTACGAGCTTCCACAGGAGATGCACCAACAGACCTTTAAGTTTGGAGTTAATAGCAAAATAATAATAATAATAATAATAATAATAATAATAATAATAATAATAATAATAATAATAATAATAATAATAATAATAATAAAAATAACAATAACAATAACAATAATAATAATAATAATAATAATAATAATAATAGTAGTAGCATTAGAAGGCCCAAAAAGAGAGATCCATGGAAAAATTGGTTAAAAAGCAGCATGAGCAACAAAGCATCGTGCAAAGAGTTGTGATTGCATAGTGCATAAAAGATGTATATTGCACAATGATTTTATTGCTTATACCAGACAATAATAAAAATGCTGAAGACTAAAAATACGAAGCTGAAACCTTGATGCATTATCATTGGTGTACTCTCGGAACGAATGGCTGCGGCCACCAAGCAAAGATCTCCCATGTCCACGGAAAAAGGGATGCTCAGGACTGGAAAGAATGAAAATGAAAAACCTAAATGGAATGTTTATGGCAAATATGGCAGAAAATAACATCAAGATATGATAGAAAAAAACAGTTATATGAACAAGAGAAAGGAATCTACAGTATTAGAAACGTTTTAAATTGAAACTTAAGGAAAAAATCGCAACTTAAGTGGCTTGTAGGAAAAAGAGTTCGGTATGAGTTTCTCCAAATAAATGCAAATTACTTCAACTTTAGTTTATGCATATTCATCAAGAGCATGGCAAAACAGAGCACCAAAAAGTGCATGCCAGATGTTAGAAACGTAAAGCCTAAGAGGTACTTATTAAACGACACAATACAGCGAGATGAGATATCCATGCTTAATCAAAATGTGCAACCCACACTTCCATTATAAACCCTTCTGTCATGTTTTGCATTTGAACAGGAAAAAAAAAAAAAAAGTCTGTTCAGTTAACAGAAGTTACAAAACCTTGAACCTGCTGTCCTTTGTTCAGCTATGTCTTTCTTCAGGCTACGGCGCCAAAATGAATTTGCCACATTTGGTTCACTGTGCGATAATCTGAAAAGGCAACAGTTTTTCAGCAGCCCTACCCTAAAAATTATTTTAAACCAAAAATTCTCTTCATGTGAAGCATCTTTCTTCCACTAAAACTTAAATGCATATGCAAATAACAAGGATAATAACACATAACATCCGTTCAAACATTATTTCATTTTCAAGCAAGACTTCATGTTGGCAAAAGCCCTCTAAGTGCAGTCGATATTAGAAGTGAAAAGTGGATTGGTATAAAGCGTCATTTCCAACACTCAGACCATACGGATACAGGTTCTTACCCCTCCACTTGTGATTGATCTCTACATACAGGACTGTTTGGTTCGATGGGTGAGTCATACGAGTCATTTTCCGCAGAATCACTCTCACCGGCAGATAGATGAGAGAGGAACACTGCCTTTGCTGAGCTTTGTAGCAACTTTCCAGGACTACGTCCAAGATCAACCAAAAGTTCCACAGAATTTAATATAACTATCACAGAAATGTGCTTGTATGTATCTGTTCGCTCCATTACTCCCTCTCTAGGTAAACCCTGCAAAAAAAGGAAAATTCTTCAGATGGTTATGTATCTGGAAATTAGACGCAACATCAATTATGGAAAAACAGCTAGAATGAAAAAGGAAAGGGAATACAAAAAAGGGTAAATCAATAACTCTAATGAATATGGCACCTTACCACCATAAGCATACTTTCTAACCCAACAGTATCAGCGAGAACTTTGAACAACATAGCCCTGGAATGGCAAGAGCCATGCTTTATGTGGCCCAGCATATGGATACCCTGATTATCCAATGCATGAGAGACTTCTTCAAGCGCACCTTTCACATGATCGTGTTCCATCTTTGGTCTTTTAAAGAAATCACAAACCTATATGACGTCAATTAATAATTAAAAAAAATTAAAAAATGTATGTCATGAAGGCATCATCGTTGCTAGATGGGGTAAAGAACTCAAAGTTATATGTTCCATTAACATTAACGCATGTTTTTTTTAAGATTAAATTAATCGTGCATGTATTATATGGATAAGGGTAATGGGGATCCAGTAGTTTCAGTAAATCATTCAAACAAGTTACACGTGTCAAAACTCAGTTTAAAATCTGTCATCAAGAATTTAAATTACGGGCCGAATTTCAAAAATCATAATATGAATTGTTGACTTTTGGCTCACTATGAATCCGATAACGATAGCCTATTTCACCAAATAGACTTTACACAACATTAAATGAGTAAGTTTGAAAAGACCAAAATTAAATGAGTACAAGTACACACCAATCCAGCTATCTTCTTGATCATCGCAGCAGGATTCGAGTTCAGCCCCTTCACCAAAGTGACAGCTAGCTGCTTTAACATTGCAAGCTTCTTGTCTTTACGTGAATCCACGAGAATGACATTTGGCCTGAGCCCCTCCGCATCCATCGCCTGAAGCTCATCTATCGTAGGAATCGTATCAAAAAGTTCCTTAAATCTCCTTTCCTGCAAAATACAAAGCATTATACGGATTGGTTGGCATTTACATATATAGCATATACGTAACCATTTATAGACACACTTACGGGACTGACAAAATAGAAACCATCGGGAATCGGTTCGGCTAGCTTTCCAGTGTCCCACAAAGTCTGTGATGCTACTTGAAATGCACGCTCAAAGTCACGCTGGCCTCTCGATCCTTTAGAGGTCGAGGCTTCGTCTGAAGAAACCAGAGAGATCGAACGCAGTTTCTCGATAAGTCCTGACGGCCACCATTGGGTGTTATTGTGACCTGGCGCCTGCACCGGCCTAGTTTCGTCCTTTGTCTCCTCCATAGTTTCTCAAACTCAAAATGCAATATCATGTTTGGTAGCTTGTAACATACATATCATAACCAAAACGATCTTTGCTCCCAAAAAGTTTTATAAAAAGCTTCGCCTACAATCGCATATAAAACACAGAATCTGCCAATTGAAAAGGAAGAGTGGGCAGATTCAGGTTCACCTAATTTTGATCCCAAAGAATTTCTGAAATGTAGAAAATTTTCCTTCCATAGAAAAATCAACATTAAACTTTAATAAAGAGCTTTTTATTTTACTTTTTCCTTGGAGGTAGGGCTAACCAAAGAATCTTGTTAGGAAACCTCATTAATAAAACATGAAAAAATAGGAAATCCCATTCAATCTGGAGAACACTAATCAATTTCAGTACAATTTACAAATCAACCAATAAGAAAACGAGGACATTGCAAGTCACTAATTAAAAGAAACGAAGAACATACACGTTACTGTAGAATTACCACAACAATCTCTTTCACTGCAAAAAGGATATGCCTACTCCTACAAATTGTGGGTAATTTACTGGTTCTATGCGGATATTTAAATAAATAATATTGTTAAAAAAGAAAAAAGAAAAGAAAAGATAGCATCATAATTTAATTCCGATTCTTTTTTTTAAGTCAATAAATATCATTAATCAAAGGAATGAAGAAAAAGAAAAAAAAAAGAGAGAGAATACGTTGAAGATTATGAAATCCTATCATTCCCCCCTCCAGAATCAACGGCCCAAATTCAGTACAGACACTTGTTTCACTCCGTTCCGATTTAATTTCAAAAAACCAATCGAACTCAAATGCTTCTTTATCCATTCATTCGAAGAAACGCGAAAACACACACACACAATTGCGAAACCAATCAAACAGAACTTCTTTAACAAATTCACGTCACGGAACGTGAAAACAAATACCAAAAAAATCAATCGACGCTATGGCATGTCGGCATTGATATTCAGAGAAAAATTGAAGGAGAGAGATTAGTATACAATTAGAATATAGAAATTACCGGAAGATCCGAGGACGTAAATCTCAGAATGGTTATCGGAGACATGGGCATCTGAATCTGAGTGAGTGGCATTAAACTCTGCACTTCAACGTTTACGTCATTCGAAATACAAATTAGAAGAGTTGATATCGCATTATAGAATGGCCGCTATATATGATTAACGCCAACGACTATGGACGCGCCTCTCTGATGTTTCTAGTTTCCAGATTTGACCCTTTGCGTATTCTCTACAATTATATCATTATTATGTTTGTTTTGACTTTGAGCTCCTTCAAAAAAATTATATTAATCAGATTATAAGTAAAAGTTAAGCTATTCTTTCTAAATAAACAAAAATGAAAACTTAAATTACATACTAATGTTAGACACCTCGCCTTAAATAACAATTTTCAAATGGTTGATTTTATTCGGCATGAGTTATTACTTGCATTTCAACAAGTCATTGATATTTTAATACTCAAGTAAATTTAAAATTAGAGAAATAGTTGTGTCATTTGTGTTGATTGTATTAATTAATGTATGCCTTAATTATTTTCAATTAGATTAGGTATCAGTGTTAATATAGTGAGGCGACGTCGTGTTATGTTGTAGTTTTAAGAAGGAATGGTATTTTTTTTTTTTCAATAACCTTCCCGCTAAGCTTCAGTATAAAAGTGTACCATGCACACGTAGTAACCCGTTGATTCATATTATTAAAAACGATTACTCTGTTTATGGACAAATAGATCTATACATTTTACTATTGCATATTTTTACATGGTATCGATAACCAGATAATTTTCCACCATTTCTGCTCCAATCAAGTTGTTCTATGTGCTTTTCTAAACCGATTGATCAGTCTATCAATTGCAATTATGGAATATCCAATGAGCAATGCTTGGTCGGCGTTGACGACAAGCGCAGTGACTAGAAATCGTCAAATAGCCATTCGTGATGAAGATCAGTTATGCTTCACGGATTTGATCATCCAGTTATGACACTATTAACTCAAATAGCTAGGCTGGAGGATGATGTTTATGACTCACTCACATGATCCATCTCCAACCACAAAGCCTGCATGGCCATTACAGGCTTTACCAACTATGAATGGTGAGTTGTTTGTTACAACTTTTCTATCCTTTACGGCTAATGCTGCACTTGATGAGGAGTTTGCATACTACATTAAGGCAACTAGAGATCCTAATTGGATAACAGCAATGGAACAAGAACTCAAAACTTTAGAAAACAATCAGACACGGAGATCGAACTCATTGTCATCTGGTAAGAAGGCAATCGGGTCAAAAATGGGTATATAAGATCAAAATACTTACAGGTTGGAGTGTTGAAAGATATAAGACAAGGTTGGTGGCTAAGGAATACAATCAGGTAGAGAGTATTGATTATTCTGACTGTTTCTCACGACTAGCCAAGTTAGTTAATGAGAGAATAGTAATAGCTTTGGCCACCTCAATCAAGTGAGATTTGTAGCAGCTGGATGTTAACAATGTATTCATGCATGAACATCTAACTGGGGAAGTGTACATATTACCACCACAGGAATATCATAAAGCCAAAGTTAGAGAAGTTTGCGAGTTGATTAACAGTCTTTGTGGCCTTAAATAGGCCTCAAGGGAGTGGAATATTAAACTCTACTAGAAGATGATGGTTTTTGGTCTTACTCAATATCCATATGATCATTGTCATGCCACAATGCATAAAAATGTTCATTTCTTGGCAATGTTTATATATATGGATGTTATTTGGTAACACGATCAGACTTTGATCTCATATGAGACCTTAAAGACTTTCTTCATTAAGTGTTTACTATTAGAGATCTTAGAACATCACTTTTTCTTGGAGTATAACTAGCAATATTTTCTACTGGTACTTATACCAGTCAGTGAAAGTATGTTACACTACAAGAAAACAGAAAAATACCAACATAATTTTACCAACGGGCGGCATCGGTTGGTAATTTTGGCAGAATACCAACTAAATGCCAACGGAATAATATTCTTATTTTATTTAATTATTGCTTTAATTATTTTAGAGACAGATTACTAATATGTTAGTAATTAGCAACGGGGTAAGATTCTGTTGCTAATTAGAGATGGATATGTCCGTTGGTAAATTATTTTTTCATTTTTTTAAATATACCAACAAATACTAATATGTTGGTATTTAGGAAAAAAAATAATTAAAATTACCAATGAGTAAAGTATTTTGTTGGTAATAGGGCCATTTTACCAATAATTTTGTATCTGTTGATAATGCCAACTTCATCGCTGAAGAGTGTTTGGAGCTGGAAAGCCAGTTTATCCATTTATATATATTGATATAGTTATAATATTGTTAAGTTGTATATGTTCGTTCATCCTCTGGCTCGTTGCTCTATGATTTGATGTCTGTGATACTGAATTTTGGGGGCCAGACTGATGGCATTGTGTCTTATATGAATCGTCATTGACTGAATCTTTCTTTGGTTTTTTGATATGATTTTAGTGTTTGAATTATTATTTATGTGTGTCTTTGTTGTGATTGTGTATGTTTGGGTTATTGAGTATTTGCTAGTTTAGTTAGTTGAATCGAGTTTACTTAGAAAATATGACGTGTTATTTTAGATATTAGTTTAGATTTGGCATGCTTAAGTGTTCAGTTATGATCTGTGAGTGGTTTCCTTCTAATAAGTGTGTGAATTACATGCTCTTTGCAGAATGCTAATTTAGTTTAGTTGAATGGAGAATAATGCAAGATTAGTTGTACTGGATGTAATTAGGAAATTGGATACATTTTATATGTAATTGTATCATCTAGACCCATATTCCTCTGGCCCGCGGGCTTTCTAAGCCCGATATGTTCCCAATTTTGACGAGATGTTTTCCGGACAGCTTTGTTATCGAACAATTTCACTATCAAACTCTTTAGAATTTGGAACTTACGGGCTAAGATGTCTAAAAGTTTAAAAGAGTTGTTCGTAATATTATGAAGGGGTAATTATTTCTTGCCCCCCAGACTATTTTGATTTTTACAGTTTACCTTACAAACTTTTTTTTTTCGACAAACCGCCATCTGAACTATGCGCGAATTGCATTTTACCCCCTACATCATTTTTTTTTTGTGGTTTTGCAATCAAAACCGGATGATGTGGCACAACCCGATTGCGCCACATCATCCGATTTTGATCACAAGACCACAAAAAAAATGGTGTAGGGGGTAAAATGCAATTCGCGCATAGTTCAGATGGCGGTTTGTTGAAAAAAAAAAGTTCGTATAATAAACTGTAAAAATCGAAATAGTCTAGGGGGTAAAAAGTTTTTTTCCCTATTATGAAAGTCAGAGTTGTTCATGGGTAAGAAGTGTACCTGTATGTTTCATTCCTCAAATGACAATTGGTATTTTGTAAGAATATTATAGTCTTTTTGTAGTTAAGATAAAATTTGTACCAAATTTTGTAACATTAGATTGTACTCTTTCCTTGAGCTCAATTTTCTACTTATTATTTGAGTTTATTTTAACTTGTGAAATTCTTGGATAAATAGTAATTTATTATTATGAATTAATGTAGCGAGAGGAGCATGGGAATGATCCAACTATGGTTGATACTTTTATTCTCACTCATATGTGAAAAGATGGGACGTATGTTGATGAGAAGTCTAAGAGAATAGCTGTAAGTATGTTTTATATTCTGTCATTCGTACACGAATTGTAAATAATAATCATTGATTGAAAATGTGCATAAAACTTATTTGTTACTTTGAAGGCGAATGTGGAGTCTCGTATATTTGATGCTAAGGAGGCCGGAGAGGAGGCAGATGTGACAAAAATCTTTCTGAGTGTCGTAGGCGGGTTGGAAAAGCAATATTTGTATGGAACTGGTAGTCTGAAGCATAAGTATGTCGATTTGTGTTCTCCAAGTTCTTCTTTGGCGACCTCACATGTAGAGTCCGCAGCACTACGAACACAAGTTGAGCAACTCACACAAATGTTAGCCAAGAGGGATGCCAAGTTGGAAGAGATGGATGCTAATTTGCAGCATGCCTTAGAGGCGGAGCGTGCTGCTTGTACATATATGCAGGCGCGGATGATGGAGATGATGAAGGATTTCCATCGACAAGGTGGGTTGCCACCTTCACAACTATGATGGTTTTCTATCTCGATTTCACATATCCCTTTGCGCATTTACATTTTGGATATTGTTATTTTCATATTTTGGAGATTATGTATCTGTATTTGGTGATTATTATTTTGATATTCTGGATATCACGTGTGCTTTGGATATTATTTTTTAGTATTTCGGGTATGATGTGATTTAGATATTGTCGTTTGTTATTTTGAATATTGGCGTTTGGAATTGTTGATATGTTGTTGGGTCGGATTCTTTTGATATATAGTGTGGGTTTCTGTTGTATTTGCTAATTTTATTGTATTAATTTTTGGTATTATTTTATGGGCTGTAACTTTGAATGATATGTATATGTATTAATAAGATGAAGATAGCTTGAGGAGGAAGGGAAAGGAGAGAGAGAAAGTAGATAGGAAAGGAATTGTAATTCATTTCATACTCATTCCAGTACAATTCATGCGTATAAATAGCTAGGTGGGGTGAGGGGACCATTACAAAATGCCCTCTAATTTGGTCCCTCAGAATGGTGACAAATAACAAACCAAAACAAGATAAAACCAAAATTAAAAGCTGTAATTTAATGATTACTTGAGTCCCGCCAATGAGATAACGCCAGGTCTCCGGGTTCTAAACAATTTAATTACCCATTTCAGTTGGGGCGACCCAGCCACTAAAATCTGACGCCCGGCCCGTGTTTGTTGGATCGCTTGACTTAGGTCCAATTCTGTTTGATCCATCGGCCTTTCCTTCTTTACCCAGCCTAGGAAAAGAATCCCCAAAATCCAATCTTGCCCTAAAATCCTGTTTTCCTGCAACTGAGCTCTGTTTCCGTGTAATTGAGCTTCGATCCATGACAATACCTCCTCCGTTCGAAGATCCTTGTCTCCAAGGATCAAACTTTAGAAATAGACAGCGTAAGTAATCTTCTTCTTACCATGTTGCTGGTCCACTTTCATCTTTTACCCATTTGATTAAGAACTGAACCACTTCGCCTCTTTTCCTTTGCACTACTCGCTGTCCAATTGACTCCGCCGGAGCAACCCGGACTTCACCAACATCATCAATTTCAGGCAGATCTGAGCTAGGAGTCACGATGGAGGTTGGCCCTATTTTCTTCTTCAAGAGGGACACATGGAACACAGGGTGAATACGCGCGGTCTCCGGCAATTGTAAATGGTAAGCCACAGCTCCAATTCTTTCAATAATCTTAAACGGACCATAAAAACGAGCTGAAAGTTTAAAATCCTTTCTGAGTGCAACTGATGTTTGCCTGAATGGTTGCAATTTAAGATATACCCAATCCCCCACTTCAAAATTCTTCTCCACTCTGTGCTTATCTGCATAAAACTTCATTCGATGTTGTGCATGCTGCAAATTCTGTCTGAGTTCATAAATGAGTCTTTACCTGTGTTGAATGAAGTCTGTGGCATCAGTGTTTTGAGTGATGATGTGTGTCTCCATGAATGATGTAGGAGGTTGATAACCATATAGGGCCTGAAAAGGWGTAGTCTTTYAACTTGTGTGATAGTTAGTATTGTACCAAAATTCTGRTAAAGACAACCACTTGACCCACTGCTTAGGGTTTTYTTGAACCATACATCTTAAATAGTTCTCCAAACATTGGTTRAACCTTTCAGTTTGTCCATCAGACTYTGGGTGATAGGCAGAGGTAAAGTTTATCTTGGTCCCTATAGCTTTAAAAAACTCCTTCCAGAAAGAGCTAGTGAAAACCTTGTCTCTATCTGTCACAATGTGTGTTGGCTGTCCATGCAATTTGTATATGTGATCCATGAAAAACTTAGAAACTGTTGTAGCAGTAAAAGGGTGGGATAAGGCCAAAAAATGGCCATACTTGGTGAGTCTGTCAATAACCACTAGGATTACATCCTTCCCAAAAGACTTAGGTAGTCCCTCAATGAAATCCATGGAAATGTGGGACCATGCTTGATGGGGAATAGGTAAGGGTTGGAGCAGCCCAGGGTATAAACCTCCTTCATTTTTACACCTATCACACACCTCACATTCCCCAACCCATTCCTCCACATCCTTCTTCATTAGTGGCCAGTAAAAAATCTTGTTGATCCTCTTGTAGGTACCCAGAATGCCAGAATGGCCCCCCAAAAGCTGAATTGTGCATTTCTGTAAGTATGGTGCTTCTAAGGGTTGGATCTCTACCCACCCCTATTCTCCCTTTATACCTGATAACCTCCCCTTGTAATTCAAACTCAGGATATGCCTCTGAGTTTATTGATTTTGCCATTAGAATTTTGGTAAAGAATGGATCATTTGAGTAGCTGGCAGCTACCTGTTGAATCCATGAGGGTATGGTAGTGGTAATAGCTTGGCATAATTCTGTAGTGTGTGGGTGTCTGGAAAGGGCATATGCAACTTTGTTTTCAGCCCCTTTTTTGTAATGAATCTCATAGTCAAACCCTAGGAGTTTAGAGGCCCATTTCTGTTGTAGAGGGTTCATGATTTTTTGGTCCAATAGATGCTTGAGTGCCTGTTGATCTGTTTTAATGATGAATTTATAGCCCTGTAGATAGTGTCTCCATTTCTGTATGGCCATTAAAACTGCAAGAAATTCCCTCTCATAGATGGATAGAGCTTGGTTCTTGATACATAGTGTCTTGCTCATGTATGAAATTGGTCTACCCTCCTGCATCAAAACAACCCCTATCCTAGTTCCACTTGCATCTGTTTCCAACACAAAAGGCTTAGAAAAGTCTGGTAAAGCCAAAACAGGTGCTGCAGTCATAGCACCCTTCAACCTATCAAAAGCCTCATCAGCTTCCCTGTTCCAAACAAAAGCCCCCTTCTTTAGAAAATTGGTCAATGGTTTGCTTATCTGTCCATAACCCTGAATAAATCTCTTGTAGTAGCCTGTTAACCCCAAAAATCCCCTAAGCTGCTTAATGGTAGAGGGTCTAGGCCACTGTGTCATGCTTGCTATCTTGCTGGGATCAGTTGCAACACCATCCTTAGAGATTAGGTGACCCAAATACTCAATKTGCTTCTGTKCAWAGTGACATTTACTCCTCTTAGCAAACAAAGAGTGCTCCKTYAGCAACATCAGGAKTGCCTTCAGATCTTGGTAGTGGCTTTCCTCTGTCTTGCTGTAAATAAGTATGTCATCAAAAAATACCAAAACTGATTTTCTCAACATGGGTTGGAAAACCTGATTCATCAGTGACTGGAAAGTGGCTGGTGCATTACACAACCCAAAGGGCATTACCAAAAATTCATACTGCCCATGATGAGTGTTGAAAGCTGTGAGAAACCTATCCTCTGGCCTTACCAATATCTGAAAGTACCCTGATCTTAAATCTATCTTGGAAAAGAACACTGCCCTTGTAACTCATCTAGCAACTCATCAATGATAGGTATTGGGTAGTCATGTTTAATAGTTATACTGTTCAAGTATCTATAGTCCACACACATCCTCCAAGTATTATCTTTCTTCTTGACCAATAAAACAGGGGATGCAAAGGGACTGTTACTGAGTTGTATAGAGTCCAGCAGTTCCTTAACAATTTTTTCTATTTCATTCTTTTGATTGTGTGATACCCTATAAGGAAACTGATGCTTAAGGTTATTCCCTTCCTTGAGAACAATGTGATGCTCAACTCATCTGATAGGAGGGAGTCCCTGTGGCTCTTCAAAAACATCCTGGAACTCCAGAAGTAAATCCTCCAATATATTAACAGTGCCTCCTGAATCTGGCTTTACCCTGACCCAATACAGCTCTTCAATTTGAGATGGAATCTCTTGATGAATCATCTTGAATAATGTAGGACCTGAGATAAAATGACATTCCTGGGTGGAAGTTATTGCTTGTATCTTGACTCTTTTTCCCATTAYTGAAACAGTAAAAGTRATATGATCATAGTCTAGCTCAATAGGTGTGCATGATTTAAGCCAATCCCCTCCTAATATGAGATCACAACCTTCATTAGCTAACACCCTGGGGGAGAAAGTAAAAAGATGCCKCTGCATCCTCCACTGGAGTCCAGAAACCCTGGTGGAACTAACCATTTTCTGCCCATTAGCCACTTTAACAAGAATAGGCTTGGCAGGTTCTAGGGTGCATCCTAATTTTCTTGCAGTAGATTCCTGTATGAAACTAAGAGTACTCCCAGTGTCAATTAGGATGTGCAACTTGTCATTTCCAATAGATCCATTTAGCCTCATAGTACTGGTCCCCCCTTCTACAGGGTTTGAGTTTAGTGACATTTAAAATTCCTCCATACATTCCTCATCAAGTTGCTCCTTCAATTCCTGAGAGATACTGGGCTCCTGAAACTGTTTCTCCTCTTCCTAAGTAATGATTAAATAGGAGATCCTATTTTTGCATCTGTGCCCCCCAGCAAAAAGTTCATCACAATTATAACATAGGCCTTTGTCCCTCCTAGCAGCCATTTCAGAGGCTATAAGAAGCTTGAAATGGGGCCTAATGGGAGTTGGAGGTGGCCTCAGTGTATTGCTTGCTTCCCGCCTCCTAGGGTTAAAAGGAATATTGGGCTTAGTAGTGGTTTTCAGCCTTCTGGTTATGGCCTCTAGAGTGTGTAGCTGTCTCTGGCCCAATTCTATAGTTTGTTGTAAGGATGAGGGCTCAAACATGTGTATAAAAGACTGCAGCTCCTCACTTAATCCACTAATAAAGCTGGCAATAAAATACTCCTCAGAATAACCACCCTTATTCATCAGCAGCATGCAGGCTCTCAATTGTTCAAACCTCTCTACATAGTCTAAGTAAGAGTGTGTGTGTCTCAACTTATTGAACTCAGCAATTATCCTGGACTCCTTTAGTTCATCAAACCTGGCTGACAGAATTTCTAAAAATTGTGACCAGGTTAAATCCATCTGCCTTAATGAAAACTGTTGGTACCACTGTGCTGCCTTGCCATCAAAGTGCATGGATGCTAGGGTAATTTTTTGGGCATCTGGAATATTAGGGATCAGCTTAAAATACCCCTGACATTTCAAAATCCAAGATCTGGGCTGGGATCCATCAAACTTTGGGAAATCAATTTTGGGAAGTGGTGTAATGATGTTTTGAGCTGTGTGGTCTTGTATCATTATGTGTGGAGTAAATACCTATTGTTTTGGTGAGTTCTTGGTATGAGATGTCCAATCTGAGGCTGGTTCTCCCAGAATGGAGCCCTCATCTGCTTMTTTATGCATTTTCTCTGAATTAAGTAATTGTAGTTGTATAGAGGCCAAGGTTTGGGATAGGTGATCAAATTTCCCCTACATTTCTGAACTAATTCCATTGATTTGCTCTTGTAATCTCATCTCTGTAGCCTCCCTTTTTGCAGATTCCGTTTACAGGATTTAGTCAATGCGCTTTTAAGCTTCTTGGAGATCCTTGAAATGGGTAACTTCGGCCATCTTAGAGGATTCGACGGCTCTGAGTACCAATTGTTGTATTTCCTAATTTTATTGTATTAATTTTTGGTATTATTTTCTGGGCTGTAACTTTGAATGATATGTGTATGTATTAATAAGATGAAGATAGCTTGAGGAGGAAGGGAAAGAAGAGAGAGAAAGTAGATAGCAAAGGAATTGTAATTCATTTCATACTCATTCCAGTACAATTCATGCGTATAAATAGCCAGGTGGGGTGAGGGGACCATTACAAAATGCCCTCTAATTTGGTCCCTTAGAATGGTGACAAATAACAAAACAAGATAAAACCAAAATTAAAAGCTGTAATTTAATTATTACTTGAGTCCCACCAATAAGATAACGCCAAGTCTCCGGGTTCTAAACAATTTAATTACCCATTTCAGTTGGGGCGACCCAGCCACAAAAAATCTGACGCCCGGCCCGTGTTTGTTGGATCGCTTGACTTAGGCCCAATTCTGTTTGATCCATCGGCCTTTCCTTCTTTACCCGGCCTAGGAAAAGAATCCCCAAAATCCAATCTTGCCCTAAAATCCTGTTTTCCTGCAATTGAGCTCCGTTTCCTTGCAATTGAGCTTCGATCCATGACAGTTTCTTTCAATTCTCAGTTATTTTGTGAATTATTTGGTGTAAATTACAAGAAAAAATAAGAATTAAAAATTACATAATACATTGAAAATAATACCAACGGATTATTCTGTTAGTAAATAAATAAATAAAAATATCAGCGGTGAATTACTTCTGTTGGTAAAATAGCGACGGAGACTATAATTACCAACGAAAACTCGCCATTGTTATTTAACAAGGGGTTATTTCCGTTGGTAAATTTATAATTACCAATAGAGTAATTCAGTTGGTATTTACCAATAGAATTATTCCATTGGTAAATAGCGACAAATCATTTCGTTGGTGAATTGATAATTACCAAAAGTGCAATTGAGTTGGTATTTACCAACGAAATTATTCCATTGGTAAATAACGACAGATCATATGTTGCTAAATTTAGCGACAGATAATTTTTCGTTGCCAAATTTTACCATCAAACTGTATACCAACATATATTTTTGGTTGGTAATATGTTGGTAAACTCAATTTGCGATGGAAATTGTTTATTACCAACAGAATAAACCGTTGGTAATTTTCAATTTTCTTGTAGTGTTATGTATTTATTGGCTGGCATGGGAATGCTACAATGCAGACCAACAATTACTCCATCACCATAAGTTCTCAAGTTATCTATTTTTTATGTATAACCTTTGGAAGATCGTGATCAGTATAGAAGGCTGACGGAATGCTTTTCTGGCTCGATATGATAAGTCCATATGTGACTTACTCAGTTAAGTAGCTAAGTCAGTTTGTGAGCAATCCTTTCACCTCACACTGGGATGCAAATTCTCATGTACTCATATATCTTAAAGGTTCTCCCAACATTGGTTTATTTTATCTTGTTGGTTCTAGTTTATATCTTAAAGATTCTCCCAACGTTAGTTTATTTTATCTTGTTGGTTCTAGTTTACAATTAGAGGCATGTTCTGATGCAAACTGGGCATCATGCAAGTATACAAGGAGGTTTATCACTGGATATTGTGTGTTTCTTAGAGATTGTTTGGTTTATTAGAAAGTAAGAAAGAGACAACAATGTCTAGGTCATCCGTAGAGTCAAAATACAAGGCATTAAGAGCCACTATGAGTGAGATGCAGTGGATTTCATATATTGCTAAGGATCTGTCTGTGTGTGGTGTTATCTTTACGTATTTCACTGTGGTGTGATAACAAGGCCACTTTACATATTACAACTAACATAATTTTCCATGAGTGCACAAAACACCTGGAGATTGATTGGCATGTGATGAGAATCAAATAAAAAGAAGGTTTCATAATGACTTATCATACATCGAATGCTTTCACAAAAGTCTTACCTAATTTACAATTCCAGTGGCTTTTGTTCAAGTTGGGCATGGTCGTTTCTACCCCTGCCCATCATGAGGAGGGGGTGAAGAAATAGTTATGTTATTTGTGTTGATTGTAATAGTTACTGGATGCCTTAAACATTTTCAGTTAGATTAGGTATTAGTGCTAATATAGTGTGTTGTAGTTTTAAATAGGATTATTGTCATTTCATCCAGTAACCTTCCCACTTGGCTTCAGTATGAAAGTGTACCATGAACACGTTATAATTTTTTTGATTCAAATTAATAAAATATGATTATCACATGTTTATGGAGAAAGAAATCTATACATTTACTACGACATATTTTTACAAAGCGAAATGCAAAGAAAATAAAATTTTAAATTAAACAAATGGTTTAATACCTCCAGATGGCTGTTCTACTCAGACTATGTGTAGATTAATGATTCGTACATATTTGTTATGAGTTTGTATATGTCTCGAGTCATGTTTGAGTCGTTTTGTTATCTTTTTTGGGTTGAGATTAGGCTATTTTGCATTTTACAGCTTTTTACTTAACTTTCCAATTTTTCGATCGTTAATTGGTCCTTTTGAGATGACTTCTGTATTTTCTCATGCAGTTAGAGCGCTTGAAGAGCCTGGGAGCTCAAGAGGATAAAGCTCATAAACTGCTACGAGAATCGAGAGACAAGGACGAGAAAGTCAGCGCCAAGAAGTAGCCATAAGGACATTCATCCGGTCGGATGGATCTGACATCCGACCGGATTGGCCTAATAAACTCACACCCGGTCAGATGTCCCGATCGGATTGGCCTACTGGACTCACAATCCAGGTGGATAGATCTGGCATCCGACCGGATTGGCTTGACAAAGACCCCCATCCGGTCGGATGCGAGCATTACAAAACCGTTTTTCAAAAGATCCTTCAGTTATGAAGGCGAGAATAGGGATTGGGAGACTACAAAAAGACCAATAACCTTAGCCAAAGGATATCATTGTGAGACATGACCTAACACTAGAGCCCTCACAGTAGTTTCCATACGAGAGAAAGATCGGGTTTTGTTAGCTTACCATCCATTCTTGAAGAACGCAACAATTCGGAGTTCGTGACAAACTTCCGGGTTCGTAGCATAGAAGATCATCTCTCTGGAATCGCTGGAGTTGGCATATCATTCATCTCTCGAATTAATCGTTCATTCGGTTCATAGTAGTATTCTCTACACTCAATTTAAATTTTGTAGTTGATAATCTTTTGGTTGGATACTTCTTGTTTGGAAATTCGGTGTTGGAATAATTTGGTTTATTTTGAATCTTTTGTTGAATAAGACTAATTAATATTGTTTGCATTTTCCAAACTTTATGTGGGATAGTTTGTTTGATCAACATTCTTGCTTTTCTTTAGTTTTTAGATTGGTAATTGTTCTTTTTATAAGTACGATTTGTCAATGCTTACCGGGTGTTCGATAAGGTGTTTGAGTGACAATCGTTGGTTTAATCCTCTTGTTAAGTTTTCAAATCATTTTTAAACTCGTTTATAAAATCATTGCTTAGTTTTATAAACTTTAGTCACGTTCTTTTATAGAATTTGTCACTCTCTTTGTAAGAGCGGTTTTAAATTATAGTTTGCTTATCATAAAAAAAAACTATTTTGTTCGCGTGCTTAGAATTAGAATTTGTGAAGTTCGATATAATAAATATCGTCGACCTCGTATTTCCACTCCTTGAGAATTCGATTCGGTTTAACTTGCTAGTCTACATTGGTCCATTCTCTTGCAGGCGAATTTACTTTCAAAACATAAAACCTTTTAAAAGTAGACACGCATTATTTAACTAAAATTAATTTTGAAAGAGCAATTAGTTCGACTCAATTAATTGAAAGTGTTTCATACTAATACACCGCTCACTTGGATCTTATAGTTCAGTTATTCATATGAGTTTTCTCGAATGATTGTATCAGGTATTTAATAATATTAACAACACTACCCAATTTCCGCCTTTAGAAACTTTTCCAATCATAGTACATATTCATGAGAGTTCTACCATATCTTTTGAATAACATATCCGTAAAGACGACATAATAAATCAATCACAACACAAGTTTTTAATTGTGGCAATAGAATAATGGTTAAATTAACGTGTATAACACTAAAAAGGTACTGTAAGTCCAATTCTATTAAAAGTAAGGTTTCAGATTTGAGTTGTGTCTCAACTTGATACGAACATATTTTTTCGTTGTGTGTGTGTTTTTATACCTAATTGTCTTAAATTGGACCGTGTTTCAAGAAATGTTAGAAGACGTGCTTTATACCTAAAGGGGTGCTAGTTTTCTCTTTCTCTTCTCTTTTGAAAATAAACAAGGTTTTTTAAGGGGGAAAACCTGCCCTTGTTACTCTCTCTAAAAATAAAAACACAGACACATGCACACGTGTGCATACAAGGACTTTAGGGACAACTGTTTATGTTTTCAATTTGAGAATATTGAAAGTGAGATAAGATAGTGGAAAAAGATTTAAGAAAGGAAATACCTTTTTAAGTGAGTGAATGAATATGATAATATAGTTGTTAAAATTAATTTAATAATTAAAAAAAGTAAATAATGATTGAAAATGATTGGTAGTTAAACTTATGTGAGTGAGTGATGAATAATTAAATTATGAAAAATTACGTAATAATGATCGGTAATTGTATGACTTATTTAAAAAAAATGAAATGATTATTGGAAGAAAAAGTGGAGAGTAAGTTAGAAATATAAACATATATCGGGTAGAGAGTAAGTTTGAAAATAATGACTTATTTAAACTTATATCGGGTCCGGATCCGATATAAGATAGTCGAAGTAGATAGCGGAGGAAAGAGAAATCGAAACCAGTAAAGAGGAAAATGAGTTTGAAAACTGAATTTCTTGGCAAATCTCGTTATGATGGCCATATTTTGACAATTTCTGGTATGTTTAGATCATTCCCAATATGTATTTTGGACAATTCTCGGTATTTTTGTCAATTCATGGAATTGAGAGTTTTTGTCAATTCACAATTTCTGGAATTGACAATTATGGGAATCTAAAAAATACATATAGAGAATTGATGAATTATGAGAATTGACCAATTTTGGGAATTGACTAAAACGCATATTTGATATTGCCCAAAACACTAAAAATTAACAAAAATACATATCGATAATTGACAAATTTTGAGAACTTTAGGGGATGCTTGGTGAATTTCATGGGAATGGGAATGGGAATGAGTTTGATTGTGGAGGTTAATGGGTTTGATAACTATGTTTGTGAGGGGTATGGCTCAATACTAAAAATTGGGCAATCAAACCCATAGTGTCGTAGTTATCAAGCACCACTTTAATAGTGTTTCTCATTCCCTACTCTCTAAACCCTCCAACCAAGCATCCCCTTAGTTTTTTTTTTCGTTATGTCTGGGCAACATGAAGTACCAAACTTTAAAAACTAAATTTGAAATCACCTCAATTAATTTTCCCCTTTTTGTAAATCCCAAAATATTTGGGGGGAAATGAGTCAATTTATTAGGTGGACCTGGGTGCACCTTGCTAGGTGCACCCTGTTTTACGTGATAATATTTGATAGTTATATGTGATGATATCTGACAGTTATACGTGATGATATATAGTAATTATACGTGATGATATGTGTCAAAGATTTAGAGTTTAGGGTTTACTTTTCCATTTTAGGGTTTAGTTTTACATTTTAGGGTTTAGTTTTTCATTTTTAGGGTTTAATATTTCATTTTAAGGTTTAGTTTTTTTATTTTTTTATTTAATTTTCCATTTTATTTCTATCATTCTGCCAGTTATATGTGATGATATGTGTTAGTTATATGTGATGATATGCGATAGAAATTTAGGATTTAGAGTTTAATATTCAATTTCAGGGTTTAGTTTTTTTATTTTAGGGATTAATTTTTCATTTTTAGGGTTTAATTTATTGTTTTAGGTTTATTTTTTTAATTTTAGAATTTTAAATTTTAGATTTAGAATTTCAATTACTTGTGATGATATGTACCAGTTATATGTGATGATATGTATCTGTTATATGTGATGATATGTACCAATTATATACGATGATAAATTAAATTACAGGTGCACTTGGGTTCATGGTATACTGTCCCAAAAAATGACGGTTGGTTTTTTTATTTTTGAAATCTCAATCTTTGGTGGAGTATGAAATGGACATTGGGTGGGCTGAGGATCTGGTGGAGGTGTGGTAATTTAACAGAGAAATGAGTTTTGTTACGAAAGTATGTAGAAAAAAAAAAATTGTATTGTAATGTATGTGTTATAAGTTTTTTCCCCAAAAAACATCGATTATATTATCAAAAATTATTCTTCTTGTTCCAACAATCCTATCATTATTATCTTGTAACAAAAGAAATTTGAAATAAAATGAGTCCAATCGTAACAAGCGGCAGTGTAGAGGAAGAAACAAATGGCTGGTGGGTGGGACACTGTCATTCCTCGTGATATCACGTGATATAAGACCATTTTCCTACTTCCAAATTCATCAGGAGATAAGTTTATTTGTTTATAAAGTAATAATAAGATAAAATAAACTTTTAAAACAAAATCTTAATCTATATTATTTATTGATATACTTAAAGATAGGTGTAAATTAGAAAGAATATCAAAAAATTATTACAATTTTAAGTACATTTGTTTCATTAATCTGCAAATTCTTGTCCACACATATCTAACTTTTATGATGGGTAGATTAACAAACAAATTAAGTATACGATTTATTTAAATGACTTTATTGTAGTTTCATCACGTATAAATATCTATATTGGCAGCATGTGCCCCAGGTGGTTTGCAAGCTCATGGTCCACGCCAATTTTAATTAATCATACCATAAACTGTCAATTCGACATTAATAACAACCAGACAAAGAAATTAACAATTTGTTAATTTGATTATGTAAGTTGAAACTATAGTTTATGTTGATTACGAGTTTGACTAGGATGAATTTGATTCTGTGGATTGTTGTTATTAATGCAGAAATTGGGCAAGTAATTAAATTTAAGATTATTAATAACATGAGGTCCCATCTTTGAATTGCACAATTGCACATTTTTACCCGATTAAAAATAATTTGTTGATTGTGTATAATTAATAGTGCCCCTTGATTTTGTTGAGTACGAATCTCACTAACTTGTGAGCTTTCTTACATTAGCTTTTATCCAAAAATAATTTTAATCACTAGTTTTTGGTATGTTTACATATCATATGCAATTATGATCATGCAGTTTCCATAGTGCTCGATGCAAAATATAAATAACTAGGGTAATACCCATGTATATATACATATATTACAATATTAAGTGTATTAAAAATACATAAATTTTAAGAATGAATAAATAATAATAAATAAAAATATATATTTAATATACATATCGCAATTTATTTTTTTATAAAATAACTTATTAATTCTATTTACATATCTATCGTCTTTGCCATAATAAAGTGTTTTCAGTGATTTTCTACTTTTATTCTTGACATTGAAGCATAAAGTTGACAATTTCTAAAAATTTGTGATATAGACGAAATTGAGTATTTATCTATTGTACTTGTATAATGTTAATGTAATAATATAATTTTAATACTACACCAAATAATATTTCAAAAAGACAAATATTTTATTGTGAAAAATAAAAACAAATAGAGAATAAATAGACTTAATTCTAAAACTATATGTGAAAGATATTAATAAAAAATATGGATGAGGATATGTTAGATTTAGTAAAAATATGCATCAAATTTTACTCAAAATAAAATCACATTTTGCAAATTATAAAGAAAATTCAACATATTTGAAATAAGTTAAAAAAGAACAAAGTTGAAAACATAGAACATCTCGTAATATCATATCAGAATACAATTTGAGATCCATTGAAATAATCCAAAAACCTCAAATTTTATGCATTTTCATCTTATAAATAATATTAATAAATCAAATAATATATGCTCCGCCTTCAAAATTATGTAGCTAATCTGTGAAACAAGAAATCGTTACGTGATAAGAACTTAAATAAGCACTATAATCAGATGGAAAATATAATGGGGACAGATGCTGGATGATAATTTTTAAAAATTGAATTACGTACCATTATAAATTCTAAAAATAAAGATCAATTTTATTTGAACAATTATTTAAGGTCTACAGAATAAACTATAAATTACACACAACAATGGTGCATTTTCAAAATTTTAGAAAATCTCGTCAAAATAAAAAACCACAAGCAAAGAATAATTTATATAAAAAAGAATCGGAAGTTTATTTCATTTATAACTCATGACTAAAAAATAAAATACAAATAATGAGGAAGAGTACCATTTGCCTCTGCGAAAGGTTGAACAATCATTACAACTCATTTTCGATTGCTTATAAAACTCCACTTGACATCCCAGTTCAATCATACACACAAATATCATGAATTAAAAATTATAATTAGAAATCAAAAGTAAAGTTTATATGTCAAATTTGGGGACATTTAAGAATGAAGATAAGAATGATAAGGAAAGATTTTTAAGAAGATAAACAATATAGATATTAGTATAGGTAAAAGCCAGTGTTTTAAAACGCGTATCACGCAAAGCGCGTTGCTCATGTTATCTTAATATTAAAAATAATTTTATATTTCTTGTGATTTATTTTTGATATAAAATAATTATTTTTTTCTCGAAATATAACTTAATTATATGTAATCTCAACAAATAAAGTATAAAGATATCAGTGAATTGATATAAAATAATTATTTTTTTCTCGAAATATAACTTAATTATATGTAATCTCAACAAATAAAGTATAAAGATACCAGTCAAAATTACAATTTATAAAATACAATAGAAAACAAAAATTAATATAGAATTTTATGATAATATGTAATGAAATGTCAAAATTTTGTAATAATATTTAGAAACAAGTTGACAAACTGAACAGTATCGTTAGATCAAATAATATAAATAAAAAAAGTATCAAAGAATTAGTTAATAGAAAATAAAATTATTTTTTATTTGTATGGAAGTCAATAACATAATATAAATCAAATAATTAGTGTAAAAAATTACTTAAATACACTTATAATATTGGATGTAAAAATTAAAACACTTAAACACACTTATAATATTGTATAATCACTCGAACATTACTTAAATACACTTATAATATTGGATGTAAAAAATAAAACACTTAAACACACTTATAATATTGGATAATCACTCGAAGAAATGATAAGGCGAATATTGGACCAGAGATAAAAACATAATAGGCGGATAACAAATAAGATGGAAGAAAACTAAAAAAAAAAAAAAAGTTTAAGCCTTACGTGTAAAATTAGTGTAAAAAATTATTTAAATACACATATAATATTGAATGTAAAAAATAAAATACTTAAACACACTTATAATATTGGATAATTAATCGAACACATATACATATTGGATAATCACTTCAACACATTAAGAGGATACAAATAAGATGAAAGGAAATTGAAAAAAAAATAGTTTAAAGGAAATTGAAAAAAAAAATAGTTTAAAGCGTCACGTGTAAAACTACTATTCTATTGTACTCTGAATTACTTTGAATTAATAGGAAAGAAAAAAAAATAAAAAAGACAAAAACTACTAATTGTACTTTGAATTAATAGGAAAGAAAAAAAAAAGACAAAAGAGAGATAGAGACAGAAAGAAAAGAAAATTAAAAAAGACTGAGAAAAAGAAAAAGAAATCACACAATACTCCATGTTGGATTCAATTAGTAATATAGGGGCGACGTCCTCTGTTATGTTATGAAAATATTTTTGGGTATGCTGATTTTTTTTATTTTTAGGATAAAATGCTTCATTTTATTTTAAGACTCAAAATATTTGCCGAGGTTGTTATATCATTATTTAGTTTTTTAGGCAACCTTACTATTAATGGTGTAGGTTACCAGGCCTCAAATGCTTTGGATGGCAATTCTGATAACTTTTCATTCACTCGCCTTTTTCTTTTGTTTGACCAGATAATAGTAAAAATAACTTTTAAGGGAGATAATTTTTTTTAAAGATATTGATTAAATATACTTAATTTATTCTTAATTAAGTAATTAAATATAAAATTATTTAGTTAATATTTTTTAAATAAGCCCACACATAAAATATTTGTGTGTAAAAAATTAATGGCAAAGATGAGAAGAGAAAAATAAAATAAAAGAAGGAGAATAAGGGGAAATTCTTGGGAAAAAATAGAATTGATTTTCCATTAAAAAAAAGGGCAATTGCCAAATACTATATAGGAAAAAATATTTTTATCAAATACTATGACTAATTATACAAAATATCAAATAATCCAAGTACAAATATACAATTACAAGGTTACCCCTAATAATAATAATAATAATAATAATATAATAATAATAATAATAATAATAATAATATCAATAAACACACCACCACCTCCCGCCGGCCATCCCCACCGCCGCTGCTGCTGTCCGGCCGCCGCCTGCCGCCAATTGTCGCCGCCGCCCGGCCGCCGGAAATTTTTTCCGGCATTTTTTTTTTTTGCACAGAAAATATAAAGTTAGAAATCTCACTATAAAGTAAGAAATTTTTAATAAGAAATTTTCTTACTTTTTCATATATATAAAGTATGAGATTTTAACTATAAAGTAAGATTTTTTTTTTTGAGCATAATTAAAAATATCTTTATTTTTAAAAATAAAGTAAGAAATTTCACTATAAAATAAGAACTTTCCTACTTTTTCGAATATAAAATAACAAACTTTCTTACTTTAAAAGATATAAAGTAAGAAATTTTATTAATTTTTGAACATAAAGTATGAAATTTCACTATAAAATAATAATATATAATTTGTATTAAATAAGAAAATACATAATAATAATTTGCTATTAAGCAAGAAATTTTTTTTCTCTATTTTTTTTGGCAAAACAAAAGTGTGTAATAAGTAAAAAAAAAATAGTAATAAGTAAAAAATACATAACAACATTTGCACATCAAAGCAAGAAACTTTTGCAATCAAATAAAATACTTTTTGTCATCAAGTATGAATTTTTGGACATTAAATAAAAAATCTGTTACATATAGTAAGAAATTCGTACATATAGTAAGAATTATTTCCGGTGACCGAAATTATTTTTTGAACATTAAGTAAAAATATTTGGACATATAGTAAGAATTATTTTCACATATAGTAAGAAATGCTTACATATAGTAAAAAATCCAGACATATAGTAAGAAAAATATATGGGTTGAAAAAAAACTAACTCCATAGACATGTAGTAAGAAATTCAGACATACAGTAAGAAATTCTGGGCAGAAAAAAAAAAAACGGCGAAAATAAATTTCGGCCACCGGAACTGACTCCATGGACATGTAGTAAGAAATTCAGACATAAAGTAAGAAATTTTGGGCAGAAAAAAAAAAACGCCAAAAATTAATTCCGGCAGCCGGAAAAATATTTTCAAATGATCAGGAAAAAAAATGTGATCGAAAAAAAATTTCGGCGGTCGGCGGGTAACTTTATATTTGTTGGGCAAAAAAAAAAAAAAAAAAAATCTCGACAAAAAACTTTCCGGCGGCGGGCGGCGGCAGTGGTGGCGCTGGTTGGCGAAGTGGTGTATTGTTATTATTATTATTATTATTATTATTATTAGCTATTTTAATAGTAAGGGTATTGTGGTATATTCATATCACATTTTGTGGACTATTTGGCAAAAAGTAGGTATTATTTGACTTAAAATTGGATGAAGGACTAATGGACAAATGAACCTACACCTGAGGTACTATTTGACAATTTCCCCTAAAAAAATTATAAGTTATAAACAATCCGTTGTTTACCCTTTATTTTCTTTTTTAATTGAAGGGTGAAAATGTCGATTACCAATCACTACCTTACCTTTTTTATTTAGATTAAAAGTTTATAATTATTTAAACTAAAATGGCTCTGAAAATTTATATTTATGAAACTAAAAATAAATAAAATAAGGTACGGTAGCATATATAACCACTTCGCTATCTGGTATAATTAAATAAATAATATATATTTAATTAGAATTAATAAAATATTATTTAAAAAAAATTGATATTTTGGATTAGGATGCCAATGACAGTGGCGTCTCTCCCGTTTAAATAATAATAAAAAATTTCTGGGGAAGCGGGACGCCGGTGTCATTGGCGTCCCGGGTGGATTTGCAAAAAAAATAATAATTGAAAAAAGTGACGTCCGACCCTATTTGCAAAAAAAAAAAACTCTTTTAACCTACCCAAAAACCCACCCAACACACGCAATAGTGTTGGGTGGATTTTTGGGGTAGGTTAAAAGAATTTATTTTTTTCAAATAGGGCGGGGACGCCCGGCGTCCCGCTTTTCAAAATTTTTGTTTTGAAAATCCACCCGGGACGCCAATGACACCGACGTCCCGCTCCCCCCAATTTTTCTTTATTATTATTTAAACGGGCGAAACGCGCCTGTCATTGGCGTCCCAACCCAAAAAATCAATTTTTCTAAGTTGTATATTTTATCAATTGCTAATTAAATATATATTATTTATTTAATAATACCTCGCTATTTAGCTCAATTGTTTAATATTACAATACTAGTTTTATATTACTAGTCATCTAGCAAAACAAGAAACAAAGCAAAAAGGCTACGATTGTTTTGAGTTTACCGAGACTTATAAAGTTCAGATAAATATTGACATATTAAAACTTGGGGTATTTATAGTAGTATTTTACTACACTAAAGTTAAATCATATCCAGTTTGTGGTTTTTTTAAATTTATTTATTAAATTTTTTGTGACAAATATGAAATATATACTTCGTTCCGGCCTCAATCCTTTGAGTAATGATAATATGAATATTTTGCATGATTATTTGTTGTTCTTGGACAATAAATCTTCAACATATATAGTTCATGCAAGTAAACGTATTAACATTATAATATTGCATAATTGTTTGTGAAAAGAAATAAATGCATGATGAATTTTGTACCTCTTCTTAACAATTAAGAAATATGTAAAATGCACACTTTCTCAAACACACTTAATGAAAGATCATGTGAGAACCAGGGAACTTAGCAAGCGCTTTATTACATTAAATGTTATACTAATTTAGATAATGCAAAATGCTATTTATATTTTCACATTGCTATTTTTATGTTTACTTGATTTTTACTATTATCTTAATTAACATGTACATTGTACGGTTAAAACATATAATAGGTTAGTAGGTTATTATTTGTGTCAAAATTTGTCAAATATTTGAGATTTTGTTTATTCGGAAAATCCAAAAATTGGTTCCGAAACGTAAATCGAGAGTTCTCTTTCAAAGTTGCTCAACAACTAGACATGGCCGGTTGTCGGCGGTTTGTGAACTGAAGAAGTTTTTGATGGTGTAGTATAGATAAGGTTCGTGTGGCTTGATATTATCGGAATTCGATCCGATTGTAGGGATCAATGGGTTTTTCGCTTGAGAGATTGAAGGATACGAAAATAAATGGAATATTACGAAAGTAAACGGTAAACTACGACAATCTATGAAAAGTAAAGCAAGTATCTTGAATGTCTCATGCGTATGCCATATTGAAATTGCAAGCAATAATCAAAATACGCAATAAAAATCAAAGAAACAACAAAGTACAAGAATGAAAGCCAAGGTACAACTATGCATGCATGATCATAAAATTTAAATAATGCAAATTAACTAAAATCGAAAGTATCAATGGAAAGAGCAATAAAAGTGGACGTGAAAGTTAAAAACTTTTCAAAAAATAACTAGAAACGAAGAGTAGATCTAGGATTCAACATAAAACCATGCATGAAAATAAAATCCAAAATAAAGCATATGAAATACTTAAAATAAAAACGATCAATGACCCCTATGATCAAGGTGTGTCACTCACCTAGATTCCATAAACCAAATCAAAAATCCAACAATAAATCTAAGAGTTAAGGCAAAATGCATAAATTGAAGAACAATGAAGAAAATTAAGAAAAACTTACTTGAATTAAGAGCGAAAAAATAACAATCCAAAATAAAATTCAAGCTTGAATTCTTTTTGAGCTTACAAACCCAAGGAAAAACTTGAAATTAAATCTAAGATCTAGAGAGAGAAATTAAATCCCAAACCCATGCAAGAGTTGGGAGGAGAGTGGATCCCTTTGTTGGGGAAAGATGTGGGGTTTATATAGAGGTTCGCAGGGGCAAAATCATAATAAAAAAAAGCAAAAAATCCCGGTGATTCAGTCGATCGGCAGCGGTGCAGTCGATCGACTACCTTGTTGTTGAAACGGATCAGCCTCTGTTGTTCAGTCGATTTGGGCTGTTCTCAGTCGATCGGTAGCGGTGCAGTCGATCGATTGCATGTTGATTGACAGGTTGGCAGTCGATCGACTGCCTTACTTTTAAAATGGGTCAACCTCTATTGTTCAGTCGATTTGGGCTGTTCTTAGTCGATCGGTTGACATAGCAGTCGATTCGGGCTGCTTTCGGCGCGGTTTTCTCATTTTGGCACGGATTTTGGGCCTCAATACCTTGGCTCGAACCTAGGCGCATGCCGGCACGTCTTGGCGCTAATCTAATTCATTAACCACCTACTAAATAAGAATTTGAACTTAAAAACTCAAGAATCACACAAACATCACCAATATTGTATACATACAGCTCAAAACATTAAAACAAGAAAACAACCTAATAACTAACGAAACTCGACTCAAAATCACTATAAACGACACTAAAATCTAATTAAAAACACTAGAAAAATACCACAATTACATGCAAAACATGAACCGCCAGTTCGTAAGATTTTTCTTTGTGTGTGTGTGATTTAACATTTTTTTTGTGATTTTTTTCTAAATTGTTATGTATATTATTATTATATTTAAAAGATATATGAGATTAATTAAGAAAATAGAAATAATACTTTTAATAAATTAAAAATAAATAAATAGAAAAAAAATTGGACTTTAACTATTTTAAATTCAAATATTTGAAGTTAATATCTGAATTTATAATTTCAAATGATTTAAATTAATGAGAAGCATACGTTATTTGTGAACTTTAAATTTCTTCAATTTCTTCTTCTTCTTCTTCTTCTTTTGATATATTTTATTATAATTATGGACTATTTAAGAAAATATATAAGATTAAGTGAGAAATAGAAATAACACTTTAAAAAATAAATTTTAATTCTTTTTTGGCTTTTTGCTATGTTTATTATCAATTTTTTAAAACAACACTATGAGACTAAGTGAGAAAATAAAAATAACATTTTAAATAAATTCAAAAAAAAATTGGACTTGAACTATTTTAATATTTGAAGTTAAAATTTAAAATTTTAATTTCAAATAATTGAAGTTATTTGCCTACGTATCCACTTACCTTAGGAATCAAACTCCATGTAGTTCTCACTTACCTTACAAAGGGCGGCGGGGTCGAAAGAGGCGGTGTGGGGGGTGTCATGCTCATCAATTTGCCAAGTCATTGCTAGATCAATTATCGTAACACGTCTCGCTCTCTTCATGTTCATTAAAATGTTTTATTATTTGTGTGGTCGTTGTTGACCAATCATGCAACAACATTTAATTTTTCGAATTTGTGAGGCCTATAATACTGGATTTTCACAATGATGTTAACAATGTTATAGCGATTTTCTCGATGACCACCAATTCAAGATATCAATTTCGATGTCGGCTTCATTTCCCCCATCTTTCCATTCTTAAAAGCCATTGTTAGATAAGTTTCAATTTCTCGACAAGAGTTAGAACTCAAGGAGTAACCCGATCCCCATCTGTGATTTTTTTGTTGTTGTTTAAAAAAAAAAAAATCCTAATATCCCTCAATTTCATAGTTGTCGTCACCACTTCTACTTACCAATTCTAGTAGAAGCTCTTCGCCCAAAAGTACTCACAGGAAGAGAACCATCAAAATTTATACTATATTGTTTAAATATATCAAATAAAAACTTTTTCACATTTTGGTTAATATTCTCAACGGAAGAAATTCAAACTCTTCAAATGGCATTAAAGTATCATATAACTATTAAGATAAAGTTCTAAACCACTTTTTCTATTATTATAACCTAACAATGTAGCAATTAAAAAAAAAATGGAATGTAATAAAAATAATTCAACCATATTCTTTTCATAAGTAACATATTTTTCCAAACGTTCATTTTTCATACACTCTTTAATAATGAATGTAATTTTAATACAATGTTTAACAAAAAGGTGGGAAGTAGGCTAATAAATACCAGAAAATAAACTAGAAGATCATCAAACACCTTTAAGAGTTTTTCAGATACTTACATGTAGCCCCTTTGTTCGTATATAATATAATTCAAATTTGTTGTTGGGTAAAAAATAAACACTATAAATCTTTGTATGGATATGTATCTCAATAATTTATACGTGGAGTTCCAATGAGTAGGCATATCGGTTGAAAAGATTTTTCCATGAAAACCGTTATCCTCACAAAACCTCATCCATTTTCGTTGCGAAAATTTATTTTTATAAATTTACATGACTGTCATTTTAATAGGATTAAGATTTTTTTTAAAGCATTCAAACCATTTTTAGTACACAAATTTAAAATATGACATATGCATAGAAATAATAAAACACCAACAAATGGTTGACAAATACTAATAAACTCATTAATACTCGTCGTATTAGGAATATCATTATCAAATGAAATTGAAATATTTTTGATGCTGGACCATATTTTGACAAATCAAATAAATTAATTGACAAATAGAATGTACATTATGAGGATGTTTATAATCTCTAAATGCAAGTAAACATCTTTGTAAAGCACACGACTTATCAACCTAATGACATGCAACGCCCATGTAAGAGTTCTGTTCCCAATGATCACTTCAAACATTCGAACAATCGTGGTAAACTAGCAAACTCATTAGATAAGTTAACTTGTATTCACCAAAAAACTTATAAATATCACGACTAACTGTAGAGCTAAGACCCTCTTACTCGAGGGATTAAAAGAAACTTGGTTGAGGTTTTCATATAAATCATCATTAGCAAAGTTAAAAGGAATCGATTAGATGAACCAAACTTAGCTAATTCTTTTCTACGAGTGACATCGAAGCATGTAAATAAAGATAAGTAGTCCGTACTTACTTATCATACATGTAGTTGTGTTTGAGTCTTATCGATACCAATTTTGTCGGGATGTTTGTTGTTGAAATGATTGTGCATATTTTTGTATCCTCAACCTTCTAGGAATTAGTAAGTTGCTTTACAGTAGTTGCACTTGACACGGTACCTCTTTTTTTTTGATCATCTTCAAGAGAAGGCTCGTTTGTGGGTGGCAGAATCTCAACTTTTTCAAAATGAAATTTGAAAATATCAGATTTTAACTCCTCCACTAGTCGAGTACGAGTGCTTGGGGGAGGCATATCATCGTGCTCCACCTCCTTTTGATCAGGTATTTCATCACTAGTAAAGGCGGCGACGACTTGATAAGTTCGATCAACGTTGGTATCACTCCAATCTTCGTCAATATCTATAGGATTGAGATTGTAGTCATTAATCTAAGGAGTATTTCCTTCGGAGAAGGGATTGACATTGACGTCATCGTTGAGTGTTATGCTCTTCCCCTTTTCAGCTCGACGAGAATGAGAAGAGCCGGATGGCCTGCGACTTCCTATTTTTTATATAAGTTAAAATAAAAATAAAAAGAGTAGTAGGTTAAAGTAGGATTAGAAATATAAATTAACTAGAAAGTAAGAAGTATATTTAGAAATAAAACAATAAACTTAAATTTTGAAGTTGATAAAAGCTTGATTGATAGTTCAAGCTTAGTAAATAACTAAATTTGTAAATAAGAGTAATGTATAATAGGGGATATAGAAGATATGAGAGTTTGGTGTGAGAGAAATAAGTTGGAAAATGGGGGTGTTTATAAATAAGAGTGGGGAAAAGATTACGGTCAAACTAGCGGTTTGAGTCTACGGTCACTTGATCTGTACTGTTGCTGATCAATGATCAATTGATATGGACCATTGATTTCAAGGGAAAATTACTTTTTTGGTTCATTATGTTGTCCACATTCCAAAAAAAGATCAAGATATTGTCCACTATCAAAACACATACACGAAGTTGGCAAAATCATCAAAAAAGGTACAAAATTATCCACTGCGGGCTTGCTGGCTGACGTGGCAGGATCTAATGTTTACTTATCAATTTTCATTTAATTTAAATGCAGAAAATCAGATTTTAATCCTAAACTACCGAATTTACCCCCGAGACTCTTGAATATGAATAAATAAGAAAAAAAACTATCTGTGTCCCATTTTTCCCCACCTTCCACCAACCCGTCGATGCCCTAGGTAGTAGAAAAAGAAACACTATGTCTTCTTCCTCACACTCATCTGCTTCTTCTTACATATCTCCCTCTTCTTCGTGCTTTAATTGTTATTGCAATGAGAAGGCCGAATTATGCACGTCTGGCACAAAACGAAATCCAGGTAAGAAATTCCATGGCTGCAAGAATTGGAGTACTGGTGGGTACAATTTCTTCAATTGGTATGATCCATTATCAACTCGAATAATTCAAGAGCTTCAAGCCGAAATTAATAGCTTGAAGGAGAAACATGTCGCCCAAATAAAAATCGTAACCGAAAAAAGTTGCAGGTGTGGCTTGTTATTACTTGGGCGATCTTACTATTGATGTGGTTGCAGAATTGAAATTTAAAAATAGTTGAATAGGGATGTGTGTTCTATTTTCTGAATTAATCCTCGCTTTTTCTGCCACTAATAGTTCAAGTAGATGAAATTGTTGCTTTATAAAATTTATTATCACTTTTCTTATGTTTTTCTAATGATTTTAACTAGACGTTTTCTGCCATTAATGATAATCCAATGTCCTTTAACTATTTATTTAATTTAATTATGTAATAGTTCAAGTAGATGGAATTGTTGTGTTATAAAATTTCTTGTCAATGTTCTTATGTAATGCTTGGTATTATGATTTTAATGTTTTCAACTAGTTTATATGTCATTGTGATTGTGGTAATATTTGAACCCCGTATTTGCAGAAACTGGAACATGTAATTCAAACTTGTTGCTAATGTCATTGTAATTGTGGTAATATTTGAGTCCCCTATTTGTCGAAACATGAACTTGTAATTCAAACAATACCAATTCAAACAATGGTTTAAACATGATACCAGTAAAGTCAATGGTATAAATATGACAATCTCAAACATACATGTAAAGGCAAACAATAATTAAGAAATAGAGATAAAAAAAAATGACAATCCCAACATTGCACCATTCAAGAAACTGGGTAATTACACCATTCAAGAAACTGGGTAATTACAACCACAACATTGCACCATTCCTACAAAATAAGATTGATCACCCTAGCTTATAATTTGATCACATCATTCCTTACATGAAAAACTTAAAAAACCTTACACCAAAACCTGACATTATAGTTTGATAAACTAGGAATCACAATTTCAACACATACTTGCCTATCCAAAAGAAAATTGTCAAACATAAGTTACATTACATCACACCACCCAATATTGTCAATCAAAAGAAAATTGTCAATCACAAATTAAATTGCATGACAAAAAACTGAAGAAAGAAACACCCAGTGAAATCACATAGGCTCTTTCCCCTTTTTCTTCATAATCTGACCACCAAGCTCATTACTTCTAGCAACCAGACTTGAGATAGAACTGTACTTCTGACCAGATTCACTGAAGATCTGTTTAAGCAGAGTATCCCTGTGCATAATGGATCTCTCTTGGCTAGGTATGAGTTGTCCAACAACAGGAGATGTAATGATGTTGACCCCACCAAGATTTCTGCCTTGCTGGAACTGTTGGTACATAGATGGGCCAGCAGAGGTTGCACCTTTTGTCTAGATACTATAAAAGGTAAGAGCTCATTTGAAACAAAAAATAATGGGATAGATAATAACAACAATAAACACCAGTACAAAGAATTAAAATTGTGCTTACATTTTTCTTCCTATTTTTGCTTGGTTTTCTTCCTGCCACATTTCCTTGTGTTGGGAGCTCAATGCCAAGGTTTTGTTGACCCCTTTTTTTACCTAATGAGTCATTAAAAAAAAGCATAATGAAAATGAAACTATATTAAAAGTTGATACAGTAGATAATAAGAAAATTGATAAAAAAAACTAACCTGCTTCTTGGCTGGGATAACTTGAGAAGGTGGTTGAGTTGGCTGACTTGCTTGACTTGGCTCAGTTGGCTGACTTAGCTGGAACCCTTTGGGGTGTGGGCATCCCCTTTTATCGTGTCCAGTTCCATGTCAATTGCTACACTTCAATCCCATTTGCTGCCTCTTAATTTTGCCATCAGCAGTCACAACTCTTGGCTTCACTCTATCTCTTTTTCTGACATTACTTTTTGCCTCATCAGGCTCCCTTCTTCTCAATACTGCTGGTCTGCCTGCCTACCAAGGTTTGGTGGTAATGGTGGCTCAAAACCAGTAGGGACCCACTCTTTCTTGCCATTAATAGGCACTATTGCAGTCTCATACACTCTCTTATATGTTTCTACCTTGTAGTAAGGATTCACAAAGTCTTCTAAATCCCACCCCTGGAAATGTATAGCACTCACAGTATGAACGCAGGGGATCCCACTCAACTTCCACTTCTTGCAACCACATTTACAGTCCTTCAAGTTGACCTTGAATTGATCACCATTGGCACACTCAATCTGAAAGTTGTACTCATCAGCTTTGATGGGTATGCACTCAACTCAGCCCTCTTAAAATTCTCATGCAAGTGCCTAGCACAGAACCTCTGGTCATAATTAGGAAATATTTCATACATGGCCATGATTAAATCTTTCTGCTTGTCTAAAATGAAAGTCCACTCGTAATCCTTCTCTATATGCAAGCCTATTTTCAGAAGATGCAAGAACCATTCCCAATTATCCCTATTCTCTATACTAATAACAACATATGCAATGGGGAATATGTTATTATTAGGATCAACACCTACAGCTGTTAGTAGAGTACCCTCATGTGTCCCCTTAAGAAAACAACCATCCACCCCAATTACAGGCCTACAACCCCTATTAAAACCTTCTTTCAGTTCATGTAAACAAATGTACAACCTATTAAAAAGATTTTCACCAGTGGTTTCATTAGTTCCTAACAAAATTGTACTACCAGGGTTAGATGTTCTGACTTCTTGACAATAATCCCACAGTAACTCATACTATTCATCTGGTATCCCATCCAAGTCTTTTATGGCTTTCTGCTTACACTTATATGCTTGCTGATTTGAAATATGAACCCTAAGTTCATCAATTACATCCTTCCTAAACCCCTTTACCCTCCTCTTTGGATCATTCCTAAACTTTTTATGATATTTCCCAGCCAACCAAGTATATTTTATGTTTCTAACCTTGTTAGTGGCCTTACAATTATGGATTGGTGAATACTTTATGATTTGAAAAGTGATGGCATCTACAAGATTAATAGCATGAAGCTTTCATCCACAACTCTTATCAAGACATTTAGTATGAACATTACCTCATCATTCTTTGTTATTTTAACATTTCTCTTAAGCTTAATTGCATTAGAGTGAATGGCTTTCCTAAGTTCAGATTTGGTGCCAAAGAGCATCCCTACTTTAAAGTGAGGGTCATACACTTTAATTGGATTAGAAACAAGGAATTTACAGCCAGAGTTTTCAGCATCAGAACCACACTGACCCACTAAATCATCATCACTCCCCATGACACCATCCTCCCCTGACTCCCTACACTCTCCTTGAACTAGTTCATTAGCTAATGTCTCATTACCTAACCACTCAACATCCACATCAACACTTTTATTAAATAGTTCATCATCATTTATTTCTGACTCCATATCATAATGACTATCCTCAAAATCACTATCCTCCTCAAGATCCCCCTCAATACTACCCTTCCCACCCTGCCCTTCACCATCACCCTCCTCAAAATCCCCCTCAATACTACCCAAATTTCCCTGGCCTCCATGTTCCCCCTCCTCAAACTATGCCTCAATACTCTCAAAGTAAATATTGACCTACCTTAAGGACTCCAGGTTATCAACAAATAACTTAGACAAATCATTGTCAGACTGAATTAAAACAAAACCACCACCCTTCAGTTTGTAATAAAGTCTCACAGGGTTTTTAACACCTTCTCTTGATTCAAACTTTTGTGTTCCTACTTTATAAATATTTGTCAAATGTTTAAAAGTTCGCTCGCAAGAGTACAAGTTCGCATGTAGGTTAGTAAGACAAACCGAGTCGATTCACAAGGAACAACCAATCGGAATCTCAAATGTTCGTTCGATTATAAGTAATATATAAGCATGCGTAATTGGGGTGGGGTGGTGTGGGGTTTGTTTGTTTTGTTTTATAACTAAGGATTTGAAAAGTAGTAATATTAAATAAATTGAACTAATTAACTTGAACTATTAAATTAACTAGAATTCGAAAAGCATAATCAACTAAGAACAATGAACTAGATTAAACTATAGGCAGTTATAAGCATGAACGTAACAAACTAACGCAAACTAGAAGCATGAGCAAGATCTAATTGCATAAACGAATAATATCATGAACGAAATTTAACAACCTAAACGAGACATGAACTAAATTACTAAGCATGAGAGTAATAACGATCGCAAATTATACTATCCAAGTATCGAAGACTCAACATCAACAATCAGACATCCAATCAAGAGCAATTATCTAAAAGCATGAACGGAATAAAATAGCTTGTATGAAACTAAATCTCCAACAACTAAGCATGAATTAAACAAACTAATTTTAAGATGAAAGATTATGAACTTTAAATTATCCGAAATATCCAAGGTATCAAACGTAAAGTAACTCACGATCCGAAAATAAAAATGATGATCTAAAAGTATAAATTAACGAGAGCTAAACTAAAAAATGATTAAAAGATTAAGAGTACTTGTTGGAACTAAAAAGTGCAGTAAATTGTTGGCTACGCTTCATCTTGTCGAAGGTAAGGATAGAATTTGGATTTTAGAGAGAGTGGTGGACGATGGCTCACGGCTAAAAGAATTGTGAATTATGAAGTCCTTGAGAGGGGTTTAAATAGGTATTAATGGATTAAGAAATTAGGAGTCCTAGATCTTCTCCAAGTCTAAACAAGGTAGAATTAAATAAATTTCCTAGTATAAGAGGACTCTTAAAAAGAAATAAGATCAAGACTCAAACTCAGCCAAAAACTCGTCCTAAATTTATCAAAATTAAAACATTCCTTATGGGAATAAATCCCTATAAAATCGTTGCTCCAGATTTTCTCAAAATTCCACTGATCTGTTACTGCTAGGTCATCGTTAAGTGCCTCTGTAGTAGTTAGAGGTGGCGTTAACGGTTGGCCACCACTACTTGTCCCGTTAAAACCTCGGTCTCTTACTAGCGGTGGACTTAGCGGTAAGAGTCACTGCTAGGTTCACTGTTAAACCCTTATGTTGCGTCTAGCGGTTAGTTTAGCGATTGAACGCCTTGGTGAAACACTAATGGTAAGATTAGCGGTAGCTGTCACCACTAGCCTACCGCTAGGTCTCAAGATTCGGCGAATTTTTGATTTTTTCGCACATCAACAAACGCTTAAACATACCCAGAAACTAACGAAGATTATTTAGCAATAAAAAAGATGAAGAAAATTAAAAAAAAAAAAGAAAGAAAATAATACAACGCTTGGGTTGCCTCCCAAGAAGCGCATCTTTTAACGTCGCTTGCTAGACACGAACTCTAGCAATCAATTTTCAGCTGGAGGTGGATTCACAAACTTCACCACCTCACGATCTTGACTTGCCGTCATCCCATAACGATACAGCTTCAATCTATGCCCATTGACTTGGAACGTTGAATCCATTTTCTCATCGTACAGAGTGACCGCTCCAAAATTGTTGATTTTTTAATCACAAACGGCCACCCAGAAACTAACGAAAATTATTTAGCAATAAAAAGGATGAAGAAAATCTAAAAGAAAAAGAAAGAAAATAATACAACGCTTGGGTTGCCTCCCAAGAAGTGCATCTTTTAACGTCGCTTGCTCGACGTGAACTCTAGAAATCAATTTTCATTTGGAGGTGGATTCACAAACTTCACCACCTCACGATCTTGACTTGCCGTCATCCCATAACGATACAACTTCAATCTATGCCCATTGACTTGGAACGTTGAATCCTTTTTCTCATCGTACAGAGTGACCGCTCCAAAATTGTTGATTTTTTAATCACAAACGGCTCACTCCATCTTGACTTGAGCTTTCCTGAAAACAACTTTAATCGGTAATTATAGAGTAGAGCTAACTTACCAACCTCCAATTGCTTATCGATAATTTTATGATCGTGACGTATCTTCATCATCTTCTTTTGCCTCCATGCATCGTTGTATGAGTCATTCTGATTTCTTCAAGCTCGGTTAGCTCCAGCTTTCTATACTCGCCCGCTTCATCATAGTTCATATTCACCTTGCGAATCGACCAACTCGCTCGATGCTCTAATTCAACGGGCAGTAGCCGGAAAGGGCTCATACCCAACACTGTTTTATACGTTGTTCGATAGGCCCACAGTGCATCAATAAGTTTCGCTACCCAATCCTTTCGATTTGGTCCCACCGTCTTCTCGAGAATAGCCTTCAGTTGGCGATTGCTCGTATCGACTTGTCCAGAAGTTTGAGGATAGTATATGGTAGCCACCTTGTGCCGAACTCCATATTTAGTCATCAACCTCTCAAAGTCGCGATTGCAGAAATGGATCCCTCCATCACTTATAATTGTCTTCAGCACTCCAAACCTACTGAAGATGTTCTCTTGTAAGAATTTAAGAACAATCACAGCGTTTGCCTTGCGTGCAGAAACTGCCTCCACCCATCTAGATACGTAATCGACTCCAACAAGTATATACTCGAAGTCTCCGCTTTTGAGAAAGGGTCCCATGAAATCTATCCCCCATACATCAAAAATCTCCACCACTTGGTCAGGTACTAGCGGCATCTCATCTTGCTTACTATGTTACCGGTTCGTTGGCAGTTGTCGCATGTCTTACAGTACTCGTACGCGTCAGCAAATAATTTTGGCCAATAGAATCCGGCTTGCAACACCTTAAATGCTGTCTTTTAAGCTCCGAAATGTCCTCCAAGATCGTGGCAAAAATGCAGTATACTTCCCATTTCGTTGTTAGGAAAGCATCTTCTGCTTAGTCCATCCTTGCAGCGTTTGAACACGTAAGGGTCGTCCCAAAAGTAATCCCTGCATTTATGCAAAAATCTCTTCCTTTCTTGGCAGGAAAGGTGGTTAGGTACAACATTACAAGCGAGGTAATTCACAATATCAGCATACCACGGAGTAATGAGATTCTCAAGGGCATACGCATTTTCATACGGGAATAAATCGTCAATCATAACTTGCTCATTCACATCTTTCTTAGTCACCATCCTCGACAAGTGATCAGTTACTACGTTTTCACAACCACGCCTATCTTTTATCTCTACATCAAATTCTTGTAGCAATAAAATCCACCTAATGAGACGTGGCTTGCTTTGAGGTTTTGAAAATAAGTGACGCAAAGCAGTGTGATCAGTGTGAACAATTACCTTAGCCCCTACTATATACGGCCTAAATTTTTCCAGTGAAAATACAACTGCTAGCAATTATTTTTCGGTCGTGGTATAGTTACGTTGGGCATCTTTTAACATGTAACTTACGTAATAAATAACCCTAAGTAAGAAAAGAGCCGGTTATAAGACAGCGAATCTTTATCCACACGTTGCTCTAAAATGGACCCTACTTCCTCATTTGAAGCATCACACATAATTTCGAACGGTAAGGTCCAATCAGGGGCAATAACCACAGGTGCTGATGCAAGCCGTTCCTTAAGTTTATTAAAAGCATTAATACAAGCTTCACCAAACACAAAAGGATTATCTATAGTTAATAATTTACAAAGCGGGCGACTTATTTTTGAAAAATCTTTTATGAAACGCCTGTAAAAACCCGCATGACCTAGAAAACTCCTAACAACTTTGACATCACTTGAGGAAAGAAGAGTCTCAATAACATCAATTTTCTCTTTATCAACTTCCAGCCCCCTATTAGAAACAATATGACCCAAATCGTGCCACTCTTAACCATAAAATGGGATTTCTCCCAACTTAATGTAAGACTTTTTTCGACACAGCGTTCTAATACTTTAGACAAGTTTAACAGACAATCTCAAATGATGAACCGAAAATAGAAAAATCATCCATGAAGACCTCTAAGAAATCATAAATAAAATCAGAGAAGATAGATAGCATGCACCTTTGAAAAGTCACAAGGGCATTGCACAAGACGAATGACATTCTCCGAAATACAAATGTGCCAAAGGGGCACGTGAATTTCATCTTGATTTGATCCTCCGGAGCAATGGCTACTTGATAATAGCCCGATAGGCCATCCAAGAAACAGTAGAATTCGTGCCCAGCAAGCTTGTCGAGAAGCTGATTAATAAACGGCAAGGGAAAATGGTCTTTTCGAGTGGCTGCATTTAATTTTCGATAATCGATGCACATACACCAACCTATCATCAATCGCGTTGTAACTATCTTATCCTTTTCATTCTCGGTTATGGTGATGCCCCCTTTCTTTGGAACCACGTGTACTGGGCTCACCCATTTGCTGTCGGAGATCGCGTAAATAATTCCTTCATCCTTCAACTTGAAGATCTCCTTCTTCACCACTTCATAGAGTGTCGGGGTCAATCTTCGCTGGTTATCTCTCACTGGCCTTGTATCGGGTTCAAGCTCGATCCAGTGCATGCAGGTAGCGGGACCTTTCCCTTTGATGTTGCTGATGCTCCATCCTATAGCCACTTTGTACTTACTTAGTACCGAAATCAGCTCTCTTTCCTCATGTTCCGTCAATGCTAAATATATGATGAAGGGTTTTATTTCGTTGGGCTCGAGGAAAACAAACTTTAGATGGCTTGGCAATGGTTTTAACTCCACCTTTTGCTCGATCTCGGGTTCATTAGTCACTTCGCACAATTCTTCATCTAACTCTTCAAATTCTTCTATAATCTCCCAGGACTTCGGCTATCTCCTCCCCGCTAAAAAATTCTACATCATCCTCGATGTGTAACTCATCTAAAATAGTGATTCCTTTAAGTTCATGGACACAAGAAGCAATCGGATCAATGAAAGAACAGTCATCTTGCATGAACGAAGAGGGGGTATTATGAATGTCTTTAAGTGAGAACGTCACTGATTTGCCTAAAACTTATAAGATCATCCTTCCTTTATGCACATCGATCAACGTATGGGAAGTATACATAAATGGCCTGCCTAGCAAAATCGTGTGCTCCTTGACTTCACTCGAAACTTCACCAACATCAAGAATAACAAAGTCGACAGGAATCACAAGTTTGCCAACTTGTACCAAAACGTCTTCAACAATGCCCAACAGCTGCCTGGTCGATCGATCCGCCAATTGTAATCGCATCGCAGTTGGATTCATTGCCCCAAGATCGAACTCTTTGTAAAGAGAGTAAGGCATCAAATTAATGCCGGCGCCAAGGTCAAGCATTCCGCGAGCAGTTCGCCTATTCCTTAGCGAAATAGTGATAAAAACGCTTCCAGGGTCACCTTCTTTTGGAGGTAGTGGTTTCTTGCATATGGCGCTCACCTCTCTTGTCAACTCCACGCGCTGGTTCGTTGCCAAACGTCTCTCTCTATCTTGACGCAAGTTCTTTGAAAAATCTAATGTATGCTTGCATTGTCTTGATCACGTCCAAAAGAGGAAGGTTGATATTGACATTCCTCAGGAAATCGTAGAGCTCCATGAACTTCTTATTTTCCTTAGATGGACGTAAACGATTGGGAAAAGGAATCGTGTCGTGGATCGTGGGTGTCAATGATTTTGGCTGCTGAGTCGAGGTTTGATGGGATCGTCAATTGTCGTTGGAGTGGGGACTTGGTTTGAAAATTTCTCCTTCAATGATCCCGGAATATATGAATTTGGTGACTTATGCATTTGGTCCACTTGTTTAGGTTCTTCTGCCTTAGGCGGGACCGTGGTTGGAATTTCGGTCACCCCTTCCTCTTCTTCTTTATCTTCCTCGACTCCATTATCTATCTTCTTCCCACTTCGTAAGACATGAATGGCTGAAGCCTGCTCGGTTTGGCTTGGAAACTTATATTTTTCGTTCAATAACTTTTCCATAGATGCTGACAGTGGACCTATCATCATATCCGAGTTCTTCTGCCCTTGTTGCACAGCCATAGAAAGATCATCAAACTTTGTATTAAGATCATTCATCTGCTTATTCACTTGCGCAATTAATTGCGCAAGTCCGTCTCTATTTCGAATAGTCTCCGTGACTTGATTTTGCTGCCAAATTAACAACCGATCGATTGGTTGTACTGGAGTAGGGGTTGGTCCCATTGTCGGATATTTGTTCGGTTGGGGTGGAGGTAGGTACTGCGGGTCGGTGTGTGGCGGAGTCGGCACATGACTCGGGCTCTCAGGTCCCCACTTGAAGTCCGGGTGATCACGCCGCATCTGGTTTTGAATAAATGGTTTTGTGTATGTCTGCTCAAAACTTGGTGATTGGTGCTGACACATCTGTTCTTTAATGGCTTTTGCCTCTGCTTCGAGCTCGTCGTAGTACGCCACCTTGCACACATTCGCTATATGCCCCTTATCTCCGCATTAAATACACAAATCAATGTCTTTTGTGGAAGAAGTCTTTTTCTCTAGCTTGGCTTTCAGGGCCGCAATTTCCTTGGTCAAATCCTCAATTGCCTTGTCTTCTTCGTATTGTGCTTCAAAAACTTCATTGACTCGTATCTTTCGTGGTCTGGAGTTCATCTGCCTGGATTTCTCGCTCATCTTTTCGAATAGCTGCTTAGCTTCTGTAGCGGCCAAGGATCCAAAATCTCCTCCAGCAGCTGTCTCGACTTGGTTTTTGTAGGACTCTGATAGCCCTTCATAGAAAAACTGATTAACCATCCCTGGGGAGTTGTTGTGACGTGGGCAAGCTTGCAAAAGCGTCTTGTAGCACTTCCATGCTTCGTGTAGTAACTCCCATTCCTGCTGATCAAAATTAGCAATTTGTCTCCTGAGTTGGCCTGTCGTTTGACGTGAATAGTGCTGGTTTACGAACTTATCACTAACCATATCCCAGTCTGTTAGTGATCTCGGCTCCAACGAAAGAAGTCAAGACTTAGCTTTATCCTTCAGGCAGCTCGGGAAGATACAATTTGTAAGTCTTCATGATGAATTCTACTAACTTCGGCATAAAATTCTTTAAAAAATGCCAACTGGTCCTCATTAGCAAGACCGTGAAACGTCGGAACGTTGTTAATCAGGTGAGGTTTCAACTCAAAGTCTCTGGCAGTCCTTCCCAACACGATAGCAGAACTATAAGGGCCAACCTGAGGTATTGCGAAAGTGGACAATATAATGGACCCAAAAAAGCAATGATCCCTTGATTTCAACATCCCCAACATCTACTTTTTCAAGATTGAACCGACGCTTCGGCCAAGGGTATTTTTTTTTTTTTTTTAATTTTTCAAATCGACAGTTCATGGTTGGAAAATAGCTCATATCGGAATAGAATAACCTTATTGGCAATTACGATTCTGATTCGAACCGTGGTAACCGATTAATTGAATCGTTAACCACTGATTCGGATCGGCAATTTGACCGGTTTGGCCAAATCGATAAACATATCTATTTGCAACTCTGAGGTTACTTTCGGTTCAATTCCTTGGAGCACATTAGGTGTTGGAGTTGTGCTGTTTCATGTTATCGCGAAGAATTATTTATATAGCAAAAAATATTGTGACGGTGATATATATCTCAAACCGCCCCCAAAGTCCACTAAACGACAAACTTAAAGTGTTCAGATATTAGTTCCGGTCATGCAACTCCAAACCAAACAAATAAACTATAAATTTAATGAAATTGAATTCCAATTTGCAGATAAATCCAAAAATTCTCAGCCGCTATATATATAACAAATCAAACCAAATGGAACGAACACACCACATTTTACCCAAAAAAAGATACGCAAAAATGATCTCTCTTCACCACACTCACAATCCCAAACCAAACCAATGCACTTCAACCATGGTTCAGAACGTTCACGCCCCTCTTCCTCTAGTCTGGTCGGTACTACGTCGTTTTGACCAACCGCAGGCCTACAAAACACTCGTCAAAGAGTGCACCATGCTGGCGGGCCGCGGCGGCGTTGGGAGCGTGAGGGAGGTGGCGCTGGTCTCCGGCTTGCCGGGAAAAGCGAGCCGGGAGAGGTTGGACCAGCTGGATGATGGCACCTATGTGATGGTGTATTCTATGATCAGCGGGGATCAGCGGCTGAATAATTTTCAGTCAACCACCACCGTGCATGAGGTGGAGGGCGGCGGCGGGACGGTGGTTGTGGAGTCTTACGTGGTGGATGTGCCGGAGGGGAATAGCCAGGAGGAGACAACTGCTTTCGTGAATACCGTTTTAGGGTGTCATCTTAGGTCTTTGGCTAGTGTTACTGAGAAGTTGGCTATTAATTAATTTATTTATTACATATATATATATAGCCGGAATAAAAGGTTTTGTTGTTTTCTTAATTTAGTTATAAACAGTTGCTTACTTATTCTCGTAATTTTTGAATTGTTGAATCTCGGATTTATGCTATTAAACAAACAACAACAACAACAAAAAAATCGGATTTCGAATTCAAATTTCAAACCAAGAATTGCATGTATTTTAGTGCGGATCATGTGTGGTCAGCAACTGTGGTGTGTTTTTTGTCGCCACATATATCGAGTTTGTTTTTTTTTAATTATTTTTGTTCAAGAATTGAGTAAGATATAAATTAAACTCAATTTTCAAACAAAAAAAACAAGTGTTTAGTTTGAAAACTTCTTTTATCTGTTACTTGGAGAGAAAAATTTGAAGCTGAAAATGGCAGAATGAAGAGATAAGACCAAAAGTCGCATGCGCAACGAAGGTAGCTAAAGTATTATTATTATTATTATTATTATTATTATTATTATTATTACACCAATTGACAAATAATATAAAAAAAAACATTTTTATCAAATATTCTAAATAATTAGTAATAATTATTTACTTAACTTGCCATTCAGTTTAATTCTAAATATACAATTCAATATTCCTATAATAATAATAATAATAATAATAATAATAATAATAATACTCTTTCCTATCCAATATTTTGATTCATGTAAAGTTAGAATCTAGAGAGACCTTTATGGAATTATTTATTTCTTTATAATTTAATTTTTCTTTATTGTTTAACTTCTCAAGCACGTGATGCGTTGCCAGTCTGCTTCTGTTCCCTGTGTGATTTCGGCTGCCACGTTAACGCAAAATGAGGATTACATCTGACACGTGACACCCACGTGTACTCGGAGAGCTGTTGTTCTGCCGCTTAATATGAACGTGATAGGACCTACCCGGGTTGAAATCTCACGGTAATTTGAACTTTGTTTCAGTAAAATTAATAGTAGAGTTTAAAAAAATTACCAAACTTGAAATTAAAAACAACGAACATTGTTTGAGCTTGTTTAGTCTTAGACATAAAATTTGTGTTACACTAGCTTAACGGATTAAAGTTTCTTTTCAGTTTTTTAAGGTTCCTATTTTAGTTTAGTTTTTCTTAGAAATTTCCAATTTTTAGGGGTCATATTATTTTTTTTTTTAGGATTTTTACGGTTTTTAGTTTGTTTGTTTTTAGGGTTTTGTTTAGTGACTTATTTAGTTTAGGTTAGTTTAGAGTTTCATATTCTTTTGGAATTTTTTAGAATTCTTTTAATTTAAAATTTAGTTTGAGAGAGCTTGCTTAGACTGAACTAGATGCTAGAAATAAATGTGTTGTACTTGGTGCACTATGTGAACTCTCAATTCTGGTCATGTGTGCCAGTGACACCATCGCATATCAAACTTATCTGGATTGATATTATTATTTATTTTATTACGGTGGGAATATAGTAAATAGTATGTATTATGTATCAAACTTATCTAGATTGATTTTTGTTTTGTTTTGTATTTTTACTTTTTATAGTAGGGTGGAAATAGTATGTAATATAGTAATACCATTTTAACACCGTATATTACGCAGTATTTGAAAAAAATTATTCATTCAAAACACTAAAAGACTAAAATTGAAAATGGTTAATATAAATTGTAACATTATTTTTTCTATTTATATAAAGATTATTTTTCATAAAAAATAATTTTACACAAAAATCAGAACATTATTTGTTCTAATTACATTAATATTAATTTTCATAATAAAGAATTTTCAAATATTTTTACCTGGTAGTCACGAAATTTATTGTAAAGTATAACAAAAATACCATAAACTTAACAAGGAAATCCGTAAAAAATCGAGTTTGTAAAAATGTAAAACATACACCGATAATTCTATTAAGAAAACATATGTAATATTATTTTTTTTATTTTTTGTTTTTTCTGCGCAATACATTAATTTTTTCATGTAAATATATAATGCGTGTAACAATACATTATATTGGGATTAGATATAGAGATTTGGAATATATTTAATAGTTATTTTTCTAGTCGTAATGATTTTTTATTTATTTTTTTCGTTTCTTTTTTTTTTTTTTTTGCGTAACAATAGTTTTTCATATATATTTTTAATTTTATTCTCAATGCATTATTTTATGATTAGATAAGGAATTTAAGTTTATGTTTTTTATATTTATTTTACTTCTGTAATAATATAACTCGTATTTTACTTAAATATAATATTTAAAATTATAAAAATAAAATTATTTCAACTTTTATTATAAACAAAAATTAGCTCAAATTTTATAGATTTTTCTCTAATTATATATGACTTGATTATATTTTAATATTAGGAGAATAAAAGTAAGATGTTTAATTAGGCAAAATATGATAAAGAAAATATTGAATTAGGTACATATAATGAAAGGAAAATACTGAACTAGGAAAAATATAATAATAGAAAAATATTAAATTAAGAAAAATATAATAACAAAATATTAACGAAGCATGAGAAGTATACACATAGGATATGAGGATTGTGCATTAATATATAGGGGAGATGTATAGAACACACGCGTTCGAAATATCAAACTTATATAGATTGATTTTTTATTTTCACTTTTTTTAGCAATTCATATAACATCAAACGGTGTGATATTCGGATGGCATATTGTGCACGTGGGTGTAATGAATAGTACACTCGATTTCTTATATGTGATGATATATTTATATTTTGTACGATAATATATGTATATATCGTACAATGGTATATATATGTTTTGAATATGGTTGTTTGCAATATGGGTTTTACAGTTGAAGTGGTCGTCGAGATTCAATCGATGGCAAGGTGTAAGTGAGCGTTGACGAAGTGACCGCCGAAATCCGATCGACGAGATTTTAGGCGCATCTCGTCAAAAACGTATATGTATGTTTTGTGCAATGATATATGTGTTGGTAAAAAATCAAATGTGATTGTCACACGGGTTCTTTACCATGTGATGGAGCCCAAACTCGCCCAAACTTGGACCCACCCGCCCAGCTATCTGGCAAAAATGCGTATCTATAGTATATGCCATCCCAAATTGTAGATATAGGTGTATTGTGGCCGGGTTGTGTATTTAGGTAATTTCGCACTCTTAAAGTGCGAAATCAATTTTTTTTTTAATGGTTTCGCACATTGAAAGTGCGAAACCTAATTTCTAAAAAAAAAAAAATTAATTTTCACATGATTTCGCACTCTTAAAGTGCGAAATCAATTTTTTTTAAAAAAAATATATATCTTTTATACGATTTCGCACTTTAAGAGTGCGAAATCGATTTTTCAAAAAATAATAAAATTTTGTAATTTGATTTCGCACTCTTAAAGTGCGAAATCAGTTTTTATAAAAAAAAAAAATAAAATTAATATGATTTCGCATTTTAAGAGTGCGAAATCGATTTTAAAAAAAAAAAAATCTATATATATGATTTCGCACTTTAAGAGTGCGAAATCTAATTTTATAAAAAAAAAAACATAATATATATGTATATATGTCTGGTCATGTATATATAGTCACGGGTTTCTGTCCACCAGCATGCGCATGCGTTATTCACTTTTGTATTCTTCAGCATGCCAATTGCCATGCAAACGTCTTTCATGGAATAGTGTTTCTAATCATGCATTCGTTTCTATTTATTGTTGCAATTGATTCATATCATCATCCAGCTTCAATAAATTTTTTATCATCCAGTTTATCTCTCTATGCATTGAAGAAAATTTGGATTTGCTTTGCTCCCCATTTTAATTCGAGAAATTGTTCAAGGTAATGTTTGTTTATTTCTTTCTCTCATATTTAAATTAATRGTGGCATATTTTCTTAGTTTAGTTTTAAAATATAATTTATGACCAGTAAAAGTAATTTTTAGTTAAATTGTTATATATAATTTTTTGATAACTAGTTTATTGGTGTAACATGTATAGTATCTCATTTATGAAAAATTTGATTACTGTTTTATAGTAAATGATGAGGGAATACATCCCATTAAATGATTCTTTATAAACTATTTGTTAAATTGTTATTTATATTTGTGAAATTGATATTTATAGTTATTCTTGCATTAGGTATATTGACTTGGTTGATATCATCCTCCATTTCTAAATAATAGACAAAATCCAAGCTATAATTATATATACATACATAATTGTTATATCTCATGTACTATTTGAACGAAATAATTATTAAATTGGATAAATAACATTATATGTTCATGTATTGCAAACTTGAATTTGATAGGTTATATAATGTATTCATTTTATTACAAACTTAATTTATTTACTTTGTGATAATTCATTATATTTTAAGAATGGCTCTTTGTCGTCTTCGTGTCATTACAAGGGCAGAAATTAGCGGAGCTCAGAAGTTTTATGATGACTTCTTGTTGTACAAGATGAAGCCAAATCATTCACTACCTGAACACTATTTGGCATTGCTCAAAATGTGGGTCCACATGCTCTATTTAAAAGCATTTAATTGCCTTAAAAATATTGACCGTAAACAATTAACACGAGGAGTTGATTGGTTAAATACTTTAGTTGAAGATTATCATGAAAGAGGCATAGATTTGCTACGTGAGCTACGATGTAAGGGTAGGAAGTCAAATGGACCTAATTTGATGAAAGAGTTAATTGAAGACTGGAAAAAGAACATTGGGAGATCCGCCATTTTAGGAATGAGTCATAAGTTGGGAAATGATATTCTCCGATTAAGAAAATCCCCACCTTCTACTTACCCATGGCGAACCAAGTCAAGTGTAAAAAATCATTTGATTGATCCATTTGCCCGTATTAAGTTCAATGTTGGTTCTCAATTTAAAATTTTTAGAGACATTGAAAGATTTGAAGAAATTGCAAAACTTTCGGCGCACGAACTTAGAACGGGTTTTTGGATGCTTAAATGAATCACTTCTTATGATTATTTCTTTTTTCTTTCCTTTTCTTTTATCTCTTTTATTTGTTTTTCACTTTATTGTAATTCTTCTTGTATTGATCAAGTTTGAATGAATATAGTTGTATGACTTTTAATGTAACCAGTATTCCTTATTTATGATATTTTAGTGGAAGTATTGATGTGTTAGCTTGGATTTTTCAAAATGAATCATTTATAAACTTTGAATATTGGATTAGATTTTTAAAACAATCCACTTACACCATTGGTTTTATCCACCACTTTGAATGTTGGATTAGATTTCTCTTTTTTTTTTGTATGTGTGTTGCATTGTCACTGTTTTTGAATTGGGAAATGTGACTGCAATGTCAAGAACTTTCGTGCGTACACTGTTTTGAAAACAAGAAAACTTTCTTGTGCCATAAAGCTCCCGATAACAAGACAAGTCAATGGTGTGATTCCCACTATCACTGTTATTGAATGGGGAAGTGTGACTGTAAGGTCACATCAATTGTAGCTGTCAAATGTACATTTCGTATTCCTTTTTTATTTAATTTCTCTTTTCTTTGTGTGTGTGTTGCATTGTCACTATTTTTGAATTGGGAAATGTGACTGCAAGGTCACAACAATTGTAGCTGGCAAAGGTACATTTCGTATTCCTTTTTCTTTTAATTTCTCTTTTCTTTGTGTGTGTGTTGCATTGTCACTATTTTTGAATTGGGAAATGTGACTGCAAGGTCACAACAATTGTAGTTGGCAAAGGTACAATAATGCAATGCAATAATAACCACAAACTAATTGTAGTTGGCAAAGGTACAATATTACAATAATAACCACACTATACACATATATCATTCCTATATATATATATGTACACACAAACAAGTTTATCAAGAAACATAAACTATACTAGCTAATAATGGCTAATTTTGACGAAAACCATCCATATGTTCTAAAAATAGACAATGATTACTACAATCCTGCACTCAACCCATGGACCATGGAGATGGAACGAGTCATTTTGGAATTCTTGGGCGCTCAAAATGAAGGGTATCGAAGAGGTGCAAAAAAAGCACATGTTATCATGAGCGTCCCGCAGGTAAAAACTATACTCGAGCGTCGTTTCATATTTTCACCCACTATCGCAGAAATTTACGATCGGATTGAAAAAATGGAGATAAGGTACGGTTGGTGGAAGGCAAGGCTTTCTGAGGCTGGTGTTTATCTGGATGAAGAACGCCGATTGATCTGTATTGATACCACTATCAATAACAATGTCTCTCCAGCCTATGTAAAGTCCACACATCTGTCTACCTCTAATTATTTGGTTTGTGTTTGTTTCATTTCAATTACTAACTTTCTTTTTGTTGTTGTTGTTCATAAAGGAATACGGTGATGATGCATCACGGAGGTATTATTTGTATGACTTCCCACCATTAATGAAGACCATGGAAGCAGCTTTCAATTGATGCTTACTCCATGTATTAGGACTCAGATGTGTAATAAAATGGGATCAAAAATGATTTTAGTGTTTGTGTGCAACTATGCAGTATGTTTAATTTGTAATGTTTGAATTTGACACGTCATCTATTTTCTTATTTAATCAGTTGTGTAATCTTTTGTTTTTTCTTATTCAATAAAATTATTTCTTTAAATTTTATTTAATATTACTGATGACAATACTACACATTTATCCATATGTTTTTCAACTTTTCATGTGACAAGACCTGACATTATTTCACACGTTTTTCAACTTTCGTTGTGAGAACACTACACCATAAGCATTAATGTTTTCATCTTTAGTTGTGACAACGACAACTGTCTTGTGAGATTGTAACTCATCTATAAATTTGGAACATTGCCCTACATTCTTTACAACCAACTCACACCCTCAAAGCTTTGGTTTTCTACATCGTAAGCATTCTCATAACAAAAAGAAAAAAATGAGTTCAAATCAGCCTAACAATGTCCCATATTTTGAATTCGAGGAAGATTTCTTTTTCTACGATACGAATTCAACCGAATGGAACATACACATGGATACCAAGCTTGTTGATGACCTCCGTGAGAGTAAGCTCAATGGTGTCTACGATCCCAGAAGAGGATTACGCAACAATATCACGTGAATCTTGTTGGACAAAATCAATGGTGCGTTCGAGAAAGACTTTACGGCTGGCTCTCCCATGGAAGGCGTATAGTATCCTGGAGTACCCCACAACGTTTCCCACCATCATAGGACAATGTCCACTTTGTCTTATCCATCCGCTCCAAGTAAGCATAGGCAGGTTCTGATATCTTCTTGATCTCCTCCATCATCTTTCGGAATAACACTGGTGAAACTGCAGCTCCGGCAAACCAACATAAATCCTTCACTTTGACATTTTTAAATTGGCTATGAACATTGGCACAAACATGTCTCAAACAAAATCGAGGAAACACCCTAGGTGGTTGGTACTCAGCCATTTCTCTAGTGCAACTGATAATTCCGGGATGACGATCTGATATGAGGCAAACACCTTGTCTAACCTGAATAATGTGTCTAGAAACCATTTATAGAAACCAAGACCATGAAGCAATACTCTCTTCGTCTACGATTGCGTAAGCTAAGGGTAATAGTCATTGGTCTGCGTCTAAGGTCACCGCGATAAGCATCTTGTATATGTACTTTGTGTACAGATGTGTACCATCCACGCTAATAACGGGCCGACAATGGGCAAATGCATCAATACATGGTTTGAATGCCCAGAATACATAGTGCATCGTTTTGACGGCGGAGCACTCAAGGTTTTTGTGTTTCCACTCAACGATTATTTCGGGATTATATTTCTGCAAGGCCTGCATGTACTTGGGTAAAATTTGACAAGAAGTCTCCCAAGTACCATAAACATTCTCACGTGCTCTTTTCACCGCCTGCCATGCTTTATCATATGTAATATCGTACCCGTATCTGTCTTTTATCATTTGTTGGACCAATTTAGCCCGATAAGATGGATCGCACTGCACCATGCCCACAAGAGTGTCAGCAATAAAATCTCTATCGAGGTTTCTGTAACCTAAATCAGTTGGATGCATCTGACATTCGTGATAAGGCCCTAATTTGGTGATCTTCCACATAGCACGTCTTTTGCTGTAACTCGCCCTCAAAAATCAATTGCACTGTTGAGAAGACACACCTGGCGAACTAGACTTACACACAACTCTCCACACTTTTGGTGAGCTTTCCACCACTCTAAACATACGTTTCACCCATTTTGCATGATAGTCTTTCACCGCACTCTTCAAATGTTTTTGGTCCCTAAAAAGCATTCCCTTAGTCAGGACACCTTCTTGGAAATCGTACATTCTCAAGGGCTTAGGAGCCCCAATTGAGTCAATCGGTACATCTGTGTAGCTTGAATCAAAAAAATGAAATTTCACGACTCATTCGAAAATTTCCAATCGATGTGGGATTTATTGTAGCAGGACGCCCAAAATGTTGGGCAGCTTCACTATCGTCAAACTCAACATGCGCATCGGCACCATCATCATTATCACCATCGTCCCCACTATCGTCTGAGTTAGTATCGCTTCCCAACTCATCGGGTTCAGAACTAATAGGCGAGTGTGGCCCAAAATGATCGGCCACGTGTTTATCATCGATTTCTACATCATTCTCTACGGCATTATCATGACTCGATCCCCAAGTATTTATGTCATGCTCCTGACTAACGACATTTGGAAAATCTTGTGTGCATAGAGGTATACTAGACACATTTTTGTCCCGTAGAAGCTCGGCATATTGATAATAATCATAATCTATCGAGGAAAATGTGTTGACATTTCCAACTCGAGGCTCAGATTCGACATACAGCTCAAGAAAGTCTAGGCCTAAGGATGGATCTAAGAATCCCCATAAATCTTGATCATTAGCAAGTGAAACAATACCACACATGTTATTATAACAGAACTTAGCGGAGACTTTTAAAACTACTTCATTTACATTACTATTCGTAACTGTAAACAAAACATCGGTCAACTCCTTCAATAATTTATAAAGGAAAAAATAAATAGTCATGGTACACTAACAATTTATAAAGGAGAATAAATAAGTGTACAAAAACTTTTTAATACGCATGCATACAGAAACATTTCTAAACTAATAGAAACAATAATTTAATTACCTCGAACATTTCATAAATAACAAATTAATTAAGCATAAACTTTATTTCATAAATAACAATTTAAATAAAAATAGATTTTATACCTGAAAACAAATTTAAATGACAATTATTGAAATGCATATTACCTTGAAAACAAATTTAAATGACAATTATTGAAATGCATATTACCTTGATCGATTGCTACGACAAAAAGAAAATGAAGTTTTGAAGCTATGGAGAAAAGTTTTTTATGGAGATGGAGAGAAAATT